>SJOL01006475.1:6047-17705 GCA_004794785.1 Opisthorchis felineus
CCCGTTCCTGTCCTTCAAGGAGAACGCGGATGGCTTGTTTCTGCGGCGATATCTCATGCATTTAAACAGCACATTTCTGTTTTTCCGGGCTAGGTCCAGGATGGTGGCTTGTTTTCGTATGTTCCATTGGCGGATTTCTGATTTACAGCGGTTCCGCATTTTACGAAATGCCAGCTCATCTTCTGTGTCTCCCGTAATCAGCTGGTTGAAAAATAGTTGAGACCTCATTTCCAGAAGACGCCGAATCCTCTTCGGTGGCTTGCGGCTCATCCGGCTGCGTGCTGGTTTTCTGGGGACAAACAGCACGTCAGCCTCGTGAAATTTCTGGGCAATGGTCCTGTATAAGTCTTCTACTGAGGCTGGTCCCATTTTAACGTGTTCGAGAAAGATGCGCATTCCTGAAAAGTCTGCACGGTAGAAGTTTCGAATCCACGTTTGAGGTTCGGGACACCCGGCCCAGTAGCAGATGAAATCAAAGGCCAGCACACAGTGGTTACTATGTCTCAGTGGAGCTTTAATTGTCACCTGATCGACCAAGTGTCTTTCGTTGGTGATGACCAAATCCAAGAGGGATGGTGGTTCGCCTGCGCAGTATCTGGTGGGCGCAACGACATTTTGGGTACAAGCGCTCTGTTGAGCGACTTTGGTTAGCGCCGCTGAAAAAGGCCCACTTCATCCGACGCGCCGGTCCGATGTGTTGGTTGCCTCACGAGCTGGGGCCAGCCTTCAACATCAAGTTGCGCAAGCAGTTGCGAAAGGAGCAAAGAGGATTTTTTGAGACCAGGAGATCTCAGCAAGGTTGAGATCACCAACGATTAATTTGTTTGGGTGAGGTAGAGCCTGGGTGTGGGAAAGAAGCGTGGATATTTTGGTAAATCTAGCTAACTGAGTGTGGAGGGTGCATGTATAAAAACCCGAGGATGAACGGCGGATTAGCCCGACAGGCAGAAGGCCAAACAGAGTCTGGAGTGTCCGCAAGCAGCGGATCGTCAATGAGGGAGACTTCCATTTCATTTCTGGAGTATATGAGGCAACCAGCGCCAAGGCGGTGGGAACGATCGGAACGGTAGATAGTTTACCCCGGAAGGAAAATAAGGGCATCAGGCGTGCTAGGATAGAGCTACATCTTAGTGATGCGTACAAGCTAGAGTGGAGATAGACTGGATGTACTACAATTTAGTTAAGAGAGAGCGGGTGTTGATTAGAAGGACAGGAATATTACTAGCGGGACCAGAGTAGGTGGATAGGGTGGCTAGTAAAAAGCTGGTTAGCCCAAAGAGATCAGTATGGAATGGAATAGGGACAGGAGAATCGAGAGTTCTCGAATTGGTGGGTGAGGTAGGAGCAGTTAAGTGTGTGCGAATAAGATGCTGGTACGTAGCGCGATTGGTATGGAGACAGCGATTGGGTGGCGGTGCAGGCCGCGGAGCTACGCGATCAGAGAGTTACAGGCTGGGTCTGGTAATCGTTTGCATCAGACGATGGTAACTTATGTGGCAGCCGAACAGAAATAGCGGGATTGAGGTCACGCAAGATGGATGGACAAGTGCAGTGTTCAGGAAAGAGGAGATGAGAGGGTGCGACAGGGGCACTAAAAAGGCAGGACGAGCAGTTTTGTAGTGCCTTCAGCACCCAATCGTGGGGGGCGGAGAGTATGGGTAGCCAAACTGAGCTGATTGAAGGAGATGATATGAGAGGCTTATAGTAAGAGATGCAAGATAAGGGGATGGATATGGTGAGAGTATAGTTGAGGGCCAGCGAACGAAGTGCTGCTAGGGAGAATGACACTTCCGGGTTGTCCAAACCGACGAAGTGGATTTGGTTGAGGTACCCCGACCTAAGACTTTGACTCAGAAGTCTGGCCTACAAGGTAGTGGAAGAATTAGGTTATTGTTCGGATCTTGTCCTTACCCGGCGGAATGGACACCGAAAATCACACAGAGGCCAAATACTGATTCGAGTGTATGGAAATTGCTGCCCACGGTGGACGCAGAGTCGAATACTACGTCATCACGCGGCGCAAACCAAATAATGGGTAGGGTCATGTCAAGCAAATCAACTTAAGATAACAGACTGTGGTCCCGTAAGGCAACCACGTCGCATGGAACACCGGACAGCAGTGACACCTACGAAATGGAGGGTTTCGGATCCCAGAGCACAGCGCTCACTGGCCCGGGAACGGACCGACATGTGACAGCACCTCACAGAGTCGTTACAATTGAGCTCAAAGCAGCGGTCGGTTGAACAGCGTCTTCAAGGGAGAGGTGTCTGGAGGCCAGTGGTTCTTAATAACCTAACATCCAGTCGATTGGACGTGCGGGCTGCGGACTAAACCAAGGCATGACTTGATTGGTCCGAGTGTCAGCCAATCTGAATAGAGCATCTATAGCTCGAGGCTTCTCGCCCCCTCGCGAAGATCCCAGCGTGACCTTGTGGAACACTCTGTGATGACCCTGTCAACGCGGTTGTAATAATCTTCCTTTGTCTCCATAAGGGGTTGTCTCAGGCTACCGTACCTTTTGATATACCATAGTGGGCCAAGAAGGAAGCCAAGGACCGACATAGAAGCTCGAGATAGCTCAGTGGTTAGGGTGCCAGCTTACGGACCAGAAGGTCCGTGGTTCGAACCCAACCTCAGCATCTCGACTGCTCCTGTCTAGGCTTGGGCAACCTGGCAGTATCCCAGTCCTCGTGCCTCCTTTCGTTGGAATGGCAGCTAGGCACCGAATAGGGGCTACAGCTGAACGATGTTTTTTGCATCATCGTCAGCAAAATACAACAGGTACTGTTCCCATAACCTCTGACTCAGAAGTCTGAACCGCGAGGCAGCGGTTGTTGAAACTTTTTGAGAGACTCTTCCCGGAGTCAATGACGTAGCGGTCTGGTCTACTTGGCTGCAGCGGGCTAGTCTGGCCCGAGGGCACAGAGTGTAAAGCATTGCCGTCTGCCTTCTTGTGCCTTTTGAACGGCCCGATACTTTTAAAAGTATTTCGACCGTATTGAATAATTTACCGGCGGTCACGGCTAACCGTCCGGCGATCGGAGTGTGCGATTTCTAGGGCCGATCTTTCCTAACCTGTCCTTTTTCGGGGGTTCCATAAATATTGACATTCTTGTGGCTTTGGTGTTATGTTCTCAGCTAATGTATCGGTCAGACTTCTCAACATAAAGTTCGCGAACCGGTCGTGCTCGAGGATTCCAAGTTTAAGGACCAAGAGACGGGATTTCCTTGCATCATTTTTGTCAGTAAACTCATTCTGGAAAGTGCCTTCCCAACAGCTGCACCGTGAGTCGAATGTGAGGCCAGCTGCTGGTTCGTGGAGAAATTCTGTAATAGTTGCCGCGATGTAATCGGCAAAGGACAGTGAACTGCCACTTTGAGATGGATCTGGTGTCTGAAGACGGGTAACTTGAGTAAGAGACTGAATAAGTCGCAATTGCGATTGTTCGGACTGCGCTTGTTGCTGTTGTAGGATTGCTTTCAAATCCTCAGCTACAATAGACATGTTTGGGTTCGCGTGGGGTTCCCATCGCTAGTGTTATGGTCTCTACTGATGTATCAGTCAGACTTGTCACCTACACCGGAATCGAGAAGGCAAGCGACCTTGAGGAAGTTGTACTGCAAACAACAGAGTAGTTCCGTGATATGGATTCAAATGAACCAAAATATAAAAAGAGCCAACAGGGTGTCAATTAAAAATGGAGAAAACAAGGTTTCCGTTTACAAGACAAATTGTTAATAAAGTAGATTTGTTCGATTTGAGGCAGTCCTCCTAATATTCGGGGAAATGTCTTACTGCCTTCACACTCTTAGCACACAAGACAGTAGGAATTCACCTCCAAGCCCCTTCGTAGCACGGTTCCTCGCAGTATTAGGACTCACTATTCTTCATCGGACCACTCCCCGTTGTGTTACCTGGCATAGTTGAGCCTCTGGGAACTGAGTTCCAGCCGACGTAGCCTACAGGATCATTACAACACAACCACGAGGGGACAGCTTTAGTTCGCGTTTGTCGTGGTCATTGGAAAGAACGCGAAAGTGCAGAGTCTGGTGGCTGGTTCAATAAATGTACTCTGTTGTTGTTGTCGTTATGTATTGGTGCCCAGTGAACTGCAACTGGCAACCAACTTCACTTGAGCCAAAAAACCCTGTTTGAAGCTGTCCGATACTCAACGGTGGACCAGCTTAGGCCAACCTTTCATCCCCCACAATGCTCCTTATTGGGAATATTTAACCTACGCCGAAAGGCGTTAAGGAGTTTCCCGCGCGAGTCCTTTAGCGATTTCTTCATCCCATCAGCGCGCTGGGTAACCTGCATATCTTTGGGACTCGGAAATAAAAAGTCTCTTTTGGAGGAGGATATCGGTAGCACGGAGTATGCGCTATTTGATTGCCCACTTGTTGGCAAGCAAGCTTTGTAGGGACTGACGACGGAGGTTGTGATGATGCTGGCAGCAATGATGAAAATGGTCGCTGGGACTTCCTAGGTCATTTTTATTTTAATCAACTTTATGGAACAATAAAATCCATGTCGGAGCTAATATCATCTAAGCTAATTGTTCTGGGAGAATAATTTTGATATTGACCAAGAATGGTAGGCTCTGTAGTGGATGTGATGTTACCGTTGTCCTGTTGTGTAAAATTACCATTCACCAGTCTCTACTTCTGGTGCTGTTTACTTGGATGCCATGGGCGGTATCACCGGCCATTGTTCCGGAGCAAATAAAATTCAAGAATGGCTTTGGACAATCCATCGTATTCATTGATCCTTAAGAGTCAGATCACGCTGCTGGTTTTAGTAGAGGACCAACCAGGTCCTTGTGCATGCTGACCAAACGAGACCATTATAGGGAACCCAACCAGGAAAAAGTGATGAACGAATATGGTAGCCTTGGATTTCTAGTTACATAGAAATAAGTCGTAAGTGAGACCTGTCAGGAAGAGACTGGACCTTCCCGTGAGGTGACGGTTTTTGTGCCTCTTTGACCCATTGTGCTGTACTGCATAGTGTCCGTGCGACACTCACAGAGTGTCTCATACTAGGTTGGTCAATGTTTAGAGGCCTGACCAACACAGTCTCCTGGCCCTCCAGGTTGTTGGTCAGAACACGTGTGGCAACTTGTTCTATAAAAATGTTAATGCACTTGCATCTGCTGCCAAACGACGCCTCCCTGTGGCGAGGCTTTTGAACCGATCGCTTTGGTTGAAGGTTTCAAAGCATCCAGTTGAAATGTGTAGAGAAATCGCACAGGATTCTTCGAAAATTAGTTGAGGCTTGCGCGCACGACTTTTTGTCACATAAGTATGAAATACTTATCTAATCGCCCAGACGTTAGCATATACATGGATAATTGTGTCCTGAATAGGGCTTATCAATATCCTCAATCGTTTGTGAATAAGTAGCTAAACTAAAGTCCATCTTTTTAGTCTATTGGGATGTCTGCCGCAAGAGGATCGGACCCTTTCTTCATGAAGCAATATGTGTACTTCTACAACTCATTGTGCCATACTGAGGGCTTTCTCTTCGATACTGACAGCTTCTAATACCAGGTTGGTCAAGAGAGTTCTAACGGGTCTCCTGGTCATCTAACACGCTCGACAGCTTGCTACCTGAAACATGTTTTAATATGCTAGTGTGTCCGCTGCATTGCAGTCAGGCCTTCGAGCCTAAATCTTTTGGTCTTGGGCCCAAATTGTCTTGCCTACAAGAGCCTCGCTAGAGTATGTTTTTCCGCTGCAAAACCATGATATTTAAAACCAAAAGTATTTGCATATTCCATGGTGCCAACAGCCTACTTGCTGCATTTATTAGGGAGGTAAACCGACGACATTTGCCTTCTAACACCTCTTGATAACTTCAAGTACGTCCAGTTTCCCATGCAAACCTACTGAGCACTCGGTTTGTGCACCTCAAAGCTAAGACTGCCAGCTTTTTCGAGTTGTATCAGCTTTAGTGACAATTTTTGTTCCATAAAAGCCCTAAATATTTTGCAAACAAATTTCAAAGCTTTGAAGATTGCCCATTCAGTTGTCTTCAATGTTGGTACCCTGAAGCAAGCGGGGTAACAAGATGTCCTTACCCTAAGCTGGTTTCCCAAAGCATTTATTATGCTGCCTGTTAAAACGAAAATCCGAAACGGGGGTGCTGTATACGAAGCGAGTGCCCTGTTTTCTTTCCCTGCTTCCTATGATGCGGAGACCTTCGCAGCTCGATATGTTGGGGTGGGTGTGTTTAGCCCCTGAGGAGAAGCATCTCTTGTTGATCGTTTACGCATTGATAGCAGCTTTTGGGCGGTTTCTTTGGCAACGTTTTTGAAAAAGCTCGGGAGATAATAATAATAATAACAATAGTCCATCACTTGCTATTCACTGCGTCTGCTTACGCGTGATGGACTGCAGTCCTGAATCTGCGGTCTTGAATTTCTAAATTGCACTAGGCGTTCATCTGCAACGGGCTAAAGCCTCAAACATCGTTTAGTGGCTAACGACATGAATGCACGGCTTAGTAGGCCTGGATCTGCCGAAGCCCAATTAAGTGGCCATCTTGGATAAGACAGGAAAAGCACGGATAACAGAGTGCCTGCTGCTTCGCGCTACCCACTGACTGTCGTTTGGATGTGCTAACTTCCGGAGCGGTTTGGCCAAGTCGGGCCAGTCAACGAACCAGCACCAAACATATATAAATAGCACACTGCCATCAGTCGACCACTGTCTGCTGCATTTTCTAGAATGCTGTCAGCTGCGATTGTAATCGAGAAAATCCTTGGTATTCTTACTGACGATTTTGCTCACTATCAACAAAGTAAAGGTCATCCGAAAAACCATCTGCCCAGTGAACATTGTTCACCTGTGATGGTGACAGTTCGAAACATCCGGACGGTTCGCGGGCTTGCGGGTTACACCGACCTGCTTTTAACAGTCATCGCATTTGTTCACTGCTGACGTCGTGTATGCCATTAAAGTGGATGAACAACCGGAATGAACCATCCACTCCACTATCAAAATTTGATGGCTAAATGAAGTTCATTCGCCCCTAGCTACGACGGTTGTCATTTCCAAATTTGCACTTACGTTGATGTAGATCTCACTCACTGGGTTGCCCGGAGGGCAGTGACAAGCAGTGATAGATAACCAAGCATTAGATTTGTGTTATTAAATTTTACGTTCATTCTAACGTCGGTATGGAAAGGAGTTTGTTTATTGAGGTGTCAGCAGTGTGAAGCATTAGCAAAACAACTGCCACTTTACTAACCTCCATTAATTTTTGTCCATAAATGGAGTTGATGTGACGTACGATTTACTTAAGATTTCTGGAATATACCTCTCACAGATTTCCGCATAGCTCTGTTGAATTCTTGTGCCGTATAAATGTTCAACTAAGAAAGGAAAATCAATCTGTAGACAGCAGACACTTCGCAGCATGACCAATATCTGAGTTACAGCAGGCGATGTTGAATATCCTGAGATTACTGGATAATCGGAAACTTCAATTTGTCAAATAAGTTAACACGTCCCTGGATGATCACCAGTACCCTTCACTACAAGCTTCTTCCGGTATTTGGTCATTAGGGTTTATTGCAGCCTACATACATGCATGATTGCCCACACAAGTACAAATACTGAAAGCACCGCTGTTTTTGGTACAGCTTCTATCCGTTCTTCTGCCATTTACATATTCATTATCGTCATCGACACCAGTGAAACGGTACGAATTACTGGTGTTTACTCATCACACAGCACCGAGTCCTTTCATGAAGCAGTGTGATACCCACCCAAATAGCTTGCATGGGATTCTCTTGAAATTGTTTTTCTTCATTTCCGAGATACCCGAATAACTCGACAAAAGCTTATTCACCACCAATCTTCATACAGTGGAGAGTCCAGGGGCCCAAATTGCGACAGTCCACACGCTGCCAGCAGCAATAATCGAGTTTCGCCTGCGGAGAAGGAAAGGCGACAAGACGTTCAACGGTCTGCCTTGGCATTTGTAAACGTAGGATTCAGGAGGAGAACATGACCAACAGTGAACATTAATTGTAAAATGCGACATCACGTTTCCGATTAGCAAGCGGTGAGTATTGCTAAACAACCAACACCACAAAACACTCATGATGTAGTAGTGTATCACTTCTTTGCTTGGTTCGCCAAAAGTTATGAACTTACCAAGCCTGTCATTTTGCAGATGCAAACATTGCACATTTAGTTTACTGTGGGGTTCTTCCCAAAATGATTGAACCAATGCTTTTAGTGACGGCGTTCTTACATTTCAAGACCCGTGAGGAGTCATGAAAGTCTCCGTAGGACTTTGTAAAAAATGTAACCTTAGTTGGTTTATGTACACCGCTAAAGTTTTTTACTGTTTGTTATAGTTACACTCCGTATTTGCCAAAGGTTAAGCGTTTTCCACTACGTAATTTCCGGCGACTAACACGGTCGACACATGCCCAGTGTATTCGCATCAAGTACAACAAATACACCTGCATCTCATTGCCAGCACACTCCACGTACTTATTGCATAAAGGCACATTATTTCTCTACACACTACAGACTTGTGAATAATGGTCATCTTGTTCTGTAGGCGTAACAAAAAATAGCTGACCGTTAGCATGCCGTATGTGCTTAAAGCCCAACGTATTTGATTATGTAATTTCCGGTTTCAAAATACACGCGATGCTAGTGTTGTCCATACCAGTGACACCTAAAGCGTAGCTCAGTGACTATGTATAACCACCCAGTCGTAGGAGCGGTATCGCTTGTGCGCGTACGATTCGTATGACAGATAACACGAGGAAATTGTTTCACTGGTGTTCCGTTCATCAGTCATCCGTGCATCCGCTAAGCACTTGGTCATATTTTCATTCCGGTTTCTTCTGCGCTACCAGCTCCCATGCGGAAATTATATCAAACATAAATATTAATTTTCCGGATAAATTGGGTGCCAGGGCCCCGTTTGCCCAGTTAATCACTGGTTACACCACCATGGCACTTTGAGGAAGGGGTGGTTTTATTCGGTTACTCTAAAAAAGATTTTTTTGAGAAAACTGAGCACGTTTCATCATTAGAATGCGCTTAGTCACCCGAACGGAACTTTCAAACACAAGATCAGGCACGTGAGCACATGTAAATATGCATTGACGGAAGCAAGACCAACGAAGTGGTACGTTTTACGCAATTTGAAGGTGGGCACCAAAATGCAAAATATAATTTCAGTCACACGTTTGCAAAAACACCAAAAGATATTTACAGTGCGGGGTCGGAGAACACAACTTCGATGAAACTACCGTAAACATAATGGACAGAGGACACATTGGATATTCTTCTTTCACTTTCATCCAGATCTTCAAGGCCGCAGTCAACACATATTTTTCATCGGGGAAAAATCTATTGGTAACTGGGTCCGATTAATATCTTATCGACGATTTCCGCCCAAGGATGATTCCTAACGTTCTACAGGGCCAACAATAACGATGGGAATATTAACCAAATTGTAGGGAACATCCCAGTGGAGACATGATCGGGTCGGCACAACCTGAACGCGGTGGGCAACAACAAAACGGGGAAGAAAGTACAACCGACGAGTCACTATTACTACATAAAAGTTCACCGTAGTTGTGGGAATAAAAAACTACAACAATGGGGCATGAGGTTGTAGCGGTCCCCCAAGCGGATTAGCGCATACACGTATACTGTCTCCCTCGCGCCTTGTTTTGCTCCACATGTCACATCTTGCATCACGAAAAAACACCGTGACATGAATCCGAACTTTAGTCAACAAAGGGGTTCTGTGAACTCGTTAAGGGCAAAATGTGTTAGCACATTGTTGTTTTTACCATTACACTCAACACATATAAGAACAAAACACACGGCACAGTCGACAAAGCACAGTCGCGACACTCAGACTCGCGCACGCGCGCGCGCAGGGAGCAAGGAGCCGGCCAAACACTCCAAATCAGAGGAGTCCCACAAGTCTCCACGGATAACTACGGAACACGTGTAGCAGATGTACTGCAAAGACAAGTCCTGCGTCCGGAGCTTCACTCAGGTATTCCCAAAAGTTATCCTCAAACGATAAGTCACTTTTTGGCCTATACCATTATGTGCATTGTATCTATTTTTTATAAAGTGCACCTAACTATTGGATTCATTACCACTCTGGTAAAACAGACTCGTTAGTGAATGGTAACCTCTGATGATCACCTAAACACCAACTAGATCCCTAACAAGGTACGACTATTTCAATGATGAAGCAGGTTGCATTGAACCAAAACTGAAAAATCGTTGCTGGCCATGAGTGACCCTTAGCAGTTGAGTAAATGGCTAGGGTGACAAAAAGCACAATGAAGATGGAGATGGAAGAATTCGAAGTGGAGACAAATGGCACGTTTTGTCTGAAAAATATGCCCACAGAATTGCACACCCCAGTTTAATCACCTCAAACATGACGTCCGTCACGGGGCTGTCAAAAACCGAATTATGTCAGTGCAATGATGGCGCGGCACTGCCATATCTCGTTTGATAGCTGTCCCGCAACTATTCATTGCCTAATTTTGCAGATGCTATCTCGCCCACTCGTGCCCTAAGCTACAACTGCGAACAAACTCTTCACCTTGCCCCAGCTGCCTCGGAGACGCGTTCATTCTGAACCTCTGAACCCTCCGTCCGGATGTAAACATGGTGAATTTCATTCTATGCTCCTCACAGTGCCAGTCATTTTCTGTGCAGTTCGTTTTCCATCTTTCGCGTTAGTACCAAATCCCTCTTCCAATGAACTTTCACACCCGACCCCACTCCAACAGTGACACTAGTCAGTCTCTCCAGTTTCAATGTACACCGTGACTATGAGATCCCTGATACATTTTATCCGTATGGCTGATTCTCCTGCATCATCCTCACTTGGGATTTTTGTGAACCTGACCACAAGCCCAACAGTTTAAAGCCGAATGGGCCTCATCGGTGGTCTTAGACTTTAGTTCAAATTGACCGGCCAGATCGTGACTACCCTGTCACCGAACCAGATTCGTTGTTATGGTTCCTCCCTTTCTCGCAGTTTGAAGTTTTCCCATCACGCGCCAGGCAGGATGCCTCTTTTCTCCTCCCCTGTTCTGTTTTTGCCAGCCAGCTTCAAATCTTAACGATCTGACCTTGTCTCAGCTTGACATGTTCCCCCAAGAGTACAACTCTTGGTAACTGTGTTTCCTTTCCCATGCCGATTTAAACTTGGTCAAGTCTACGTTGGATATTGCACACCGTTTATGACGTTGTTATTTTTTTCGCGGAATCCCCAGTCCCCTCAGTCGCGCTTTATTCTGACTTTAATCGTGTGATCAAGCCTACTGGTATGCCACCCACTGGTTGAGAATACACATTATTATTATTGTTTAAATTGAAATAATAATAATAATAATAATAAAGTTTATTCCCAACTGGTGGGTGGCATACCGTCAGGCATGATCATAATATTACAGTCAAAATAAAAGTATGACTGAAGGGTTGGGAGTACAGGGGACTGCGTAGAAAAGGGGCAGCGTCATAACCGGTGGGCGTAATACGATATAATAATAATAGGTTTCGTTTCCCGATATGTAGATAGCATGCTGATGGAGGCATGATCGAGTCGTTACAACCAGATCGCGGCAGACAACAACACAACGGGCATG
>SJOL01006475.1:22125-41536 GCA_004794785.1 Opisthorchis felineus
CCACCCAACAATTGGGAATAAACATTATTATTATTATTATTATTATTATTATTATTCAGTTGGAAAACCATGTGGGTGTAAACCAGGGACCAAACTGATTGAACGAATGACGGTGTGTACAGCAACTCCTTCCAAATTTCAGAGTTTGGGAAGAGAGGGGAATATGAAAGGAATAGAATGAGAGCAGTGACGTCTGGTGAGTCCCAGGAGGCACCAGATAAAACGGTGTCCAGTAAAAAGAAATAGTCTAAAAGGGATGATTGCAATTTAAGTGAAACTAAGAAATGGTACGTTTTTGTTGGCCGGCCTGGCAGCCTACTGCCCGTCGCTCACCATGTTGAACATCTGAAAAATTTTCTTACTCATCCGAGCTTGAAATATCCATTTCTTCGTGCACAGTCGGATTTTCTGGGCGAAAAGTGACAGGTCCTTCCGGAAATTCGGGCTCATGAAAAACGTTGACATCCAAGTTCTGCAACGTAGCCTGTGGCATTTGGCCACATTCAGCAATGATCTTGCCCGTAGTATGGTTGATGGGCTTTGGGAAAGTAAACGATGGGATATTTCGTAGGCCCGCTTTCTGAACGGTACTGCGAAGCCGCAGAGCAAACATGTCAGAATGCTCATGCTCCAAATGCTGATGGTGCGTTTGAGCATCAATCAAGGCTACGTTCAATGAGGCGCTGATTGTTCGAGTTCCATGTCGTGGCAGGTATGTTATCAAACTGGATATGGCAGTGCCGTGCCATCATTGTACTGACACACTTCGGTTTTTGACAGCCCCGTGATGGACGTCATGTTTGAGGTGATTAAACTGGGGTGTGCAATTCTGTGGGCATATTTTTCAGACAAAACGTGCCATTTGTCTCCACTTCGAATTCTTCCATCTCCATCTTCATTGTGCTTTTTGTCACCCTAGCCATTTACTCAAATGCTAAGGGTCAATCATAGCCAGCAACGATTTTTCAGTTTTAGTTCAATGCATCCGTCTTCATCATTGAACTAGTCGTACCTCGTGCCCCATTGTCCTAGTTTTTTGGTTCCCACAACTGCGGTGACTTTTTATGCAATAATAATGACTCGTCGGCTGTACTTTCCTCCCCGTTGTGTTGTCCACCGCGATCGGGTTGTACCGATTCGATCATGTCTTTATTTGGGATATTCCCTACAATTTGGGAATTCAACCTTTTAGTATATACAATTTGCGAGATTCCGTTGGCTTCATCTCGGGAACACCGAGCACATCTTATTTTGTTAAGCTGAGTCTTCAACTAGGGAATGTAACCTTCAAAATATGCATATTCCCGAATATAAATGGGATTTACTTGGATCGTTGGACCTAAGCATGTCCACCGCCCAAATTTTTGTGACATTGCCCTTTGTAAGTTACTAGCAAAACTCAAATCTCACGTGAAACAGGATGAATAACCAGGGGCTCTTCCTTTCAAAAATTGGCCGGAGATTCTCCAGTTCCTCGGAAATCAGTCGGCGTTTTCGGTTAAACCACCAGGATGCTTCAGTACCTGGAAGCTCGTGATTGCGAATGCTAAGAAACCCACTTATTCTAAAAGAGATACCCGTCAAAGTAAGCCCTGTACTCTGTGTGGTCGAGCAGTTGGCGTCTTTTTTCGTCAATAGGATCACGTGCAAATCCTTTCTGGTGGCACCGGTATTCGATAAACGTTTTCTCATCGGAGGAATTTACTTTGGAGGTTCGCACGCCATAGTACGATCCTGGAATTTGCTCGAACTGCTTGACGTAATGCATGAGGTCCTGGACGTTGCACAGTGGGTGGCTGCTCACGTTTTCCCCTAGCATGGTGAAAATTTCCCTGGGTATCCGCCAACAGAGACAAAGGCTACTGCATTGTCGAGTTGTGTAGTTGATGATGACATAACGAGTGTGCCTCACAGAGGTGCGTGGACTGTTGCATGGGCCAGGTAACCCAATAAAAATGGGGAATCGACCCATAGCTTTGATGAAATTTTACTCGCATAGTAGTGTAAATTGAACGAAAAAACACATTTGGACTTTTGAACACTTTAAATGTGACCAGCTTTACATGAGTTTTGACACGCTTTTGGTTCAACACACCTTGTGAACCTTTAGTGGTTCTTTGCCGAAGCGCTAGCTTGGAAGCTACAGACCAAAAATTGAGCTATTGAGCTTGAGTGACGCGTGCTAATTCACGAAAAAGACTAAGAAATCCGGTTTCGGCGTCACAGTACTCTCGCAAAGATAACAATGCACACATTTCATAGACCTCAACAGATTATCCTTTGCGAATACCGTAGGAGTTACAAAATAGGGCTGTACGAAAACCAGCCTGAGGATAAAGTCGCAGTTCACTTAGCCACAAAATCGATATCGTCACAGGGAAACGGATGTCGACGGCGAGTAGCCACAAAACGCGATGTCAGACACAAAATCCGTAAAAGTTATAAAAGTAACTCACTAAAACTAGATGGTTTCCGGTTCCTCGGATCAGGCATAATAATTATCGGAATTGGCTGTCGCATATGGTGGGAAACGGGGGCACATTTCTGATCAGCTGTCTTCTACTCTCGGTGCCAGCCGTTGACATCCCGTAAGTATTGGGCGGGCGTCTGTGTGCGCCACTCGGCGCTATTTTAACCTGTCCTTGGCAACCTTTTCTGAATTATTACACAAATTCTCTTCTGGGATTGTTCTATATGGGGCTGCTCAAAATGTCCGAAGGCCAAGCTCAGTAGACAGGTGTCGTCAAAAGACTACGAACCAAATAAAGGCTTGCTTTTAGCCCTCAGACTATATCATGGGTTCACGGTTTGATACAAAATACTGGGATATTGGCCCAGTTACTCACGGCGGCCTTGGTTTTTCGTTCGGCGCCGATCGATTGCCTGAAAGGCACAAGCAAAATAGGAGAGCAGCAACGTTCGCAAGGGCCTCAGTGTTGGGCAGCAAGCATGCTTATTCAGGGATTCGTGATTAAGAGTCATCTCAATATTATATGAACTGGACGCTAGATACGGTGTGAACAAATTTCGGTGGACGAGTATTTTACGCACCAGCTACCAGAATTGGGAAAAAATAATGCCCGATAAAAGCGTGTAACTAAATCACGAACTCCTTCTTGCCCGGTAAGTAAACAACTCAGTCGGCGCGTCCAAGGAGCGATCTGTTTTGGGCGTCGTAGATTATCCGGATATTCACGCAGCTATTACGGAAGAAAGACTTCCGACTCCTCCAGGAAGAAACGAATGTCCACTGGGCTAATTTTTCTTGCTGGGTTGAAAGAGACACGCTTGAAGGGAGTGCTGCAATTTCTCCCCGCCCACTCTGAAAAGGTGTTATAAAGGCTTTATTAAGTCGCCTCCAAAAGACGTGCAAACAAACCTTGTCATTCAGAATATGGCACGAATCAGCTGCCAACCGCCTTGCGGAGTCGATATCCATCTGGAATTTGCTGGGGTTTGAAGTCCATCATTTCAGGTCGTCCGCAAATTGTGGACATGGATCTGAGAACGCATCCGGAGGGCCGTCGGTGAAAGCTAGAAAGGCGAGACCTCCTGAGACGGAGCCCTTATGAACCAAAATCAGGACCCGTGCACAACAAAAGTCGGTTGATCCGAACTTTAGTCAGAAAGGTCTGCTTTGAAGCAGATATCTAATTCAGCCTTGAGTAGCCCATGAAACAACACAGGTCTCATGTTTGTGGAGAAGGACGTGGGGATCCCGTCCCAATGCTCTTATGAAATCGAGAAATATGGTGCCCTACATGAGTCCTATGTCTTTGGGTTGTGTTAAACTGCCCATGAACACGCGCAAGTTTCTCAAGCGAGAACGGTTTGGCGGGAACCCGTGTTTTGCTGAGGACATATAGCTGATCGCAGTGGGATTACTTGGAACGGTCCATTTCAGAATGCGATCAACCTCCACTTCATGTGCCACCATTAAATCACACTCTGGGTTTTCTGTTTCTGTCCCCGAATATTAGTTCATTATCCTGTCTCCGTCGTTATTACATGTGCTCAAATGAGATATACTGGTTTTCGCGGGTAGGACTTAGCAGTGTGAGGTGCCTCACGTTCATTTCGTGATTCTCTGATTTACTGGAATTTCTCAAAATACTTAATGCCAGTTCCTCTTATGATTTCCTTTTTGAATGACTAGGACCCCTTTTTTGGAAAACGCTTAGTCTTTCTGGATAGCTTCTGGTCTACTTGGTTACAAGCTGGTTTCTATGTGATGAGCAGCACTTCAGCTTTTTGGATTTTCTGGACAACGGTCCGGTAGTCCCACCCATTAAAATGGTTCTTGTCTAAGTTGGTTACGGTAGATGTCTATCTCTTAGAATTATGCGAATCAGAGTTTTGAATTGAAGTTTGAGGAATCGAGGTCCTGACTCAGTAGCAAATGAAGCGAAAGGTTCGCACACGGTAGCCACTTTGTTCCAGAGGAGCCTCAATTATCACCTGATCAGTGAAGTGCCTTTTATTTGGTAAACAGATCCGACAAGAATGTCAGTTTAAATGTGAACACTTTAAATGTGACCAGCTTTACATGAGTTTTGACACGCTTTTGGTTCAACACACCTTGTGAACCTTTAGTGGTTCTTTGCCGAAGCGCTAGCTTGGAAGCTACAGACCAAAAATTGAGCTTTTTGAGCTTGAGTGACGCGTGCTAATTCACGAAAAAAGACTAAGAAATCCGGTTTCTGGTGTCACAGTACCCTTGCAAAGATAGCAATGCACAAATTCAAAAGACCTCAACAGATTATCCTTTGCAAATACCGTAGGAGTTACAAAATAGGGCTGTACGAAAACCAGCCTGAGGATAAAATCGCAGTTCACTTCGCCACAAAATCGATATCGTCACAGGGAAACAGATATCGACGGCGAGTAGCCACAAAACGCGATGTCAGACCAAAATCCGTAAAAGCTATAAAAATAACTCACTAAAACTAGATGGTTTCCGGTTCCTCGGATCAAGCATAATAATTATCGGAATTGGCTGTCGCATATGGTGGGAAACGGGGGCACATTTTTGATCAGCTGTCTTCTACTCTCGGTGCCAGCCGTCGACATCCCGTAAGTATTGGGCGGGCGTCTGTGTGCGCTACTCGGCACTCTATTTTAACCTGTCCTTCGCAAACTTTTCTCAATTAGTACACAAATTCTCTTCTGGGATTGTTCTATATGGGGCTGCTCAAAACGTCCGAAGGCCAAGCTCAGTAGACGGGTGTCGTCAAAGGACTACGAGCCAAATAAAGGCTTGCTTTTAGCTCTCAGACTTTATCATGGGTTCACGGTTTGATACACAATACTGGGATATTGGCCCAGGTAATCACGGCGGCCTTGGTTTTTCGTTCGGCGCCGATCGGTTGCCTGTAAGGCACAAGCAAAATAGGAGAGCAGCAACGTTCGCAAGGGTCTCAGTGTTGGGCAGCAAGCATGCTTATTCAGGGATTCGTGATTAAGAGTCATCTCAATATTATCTGAACTGGACGCTAGATACGGTGTGAACAAATTTCGGTGGACGAGTATTTTACGCACCAGCTACCAGAATTGGGAAAAACTAATGCCCGATAAAAGCGTGTAACTAAATCACGAACTCCTTCTTGCCCGGTAAGTAAACAACTCAGTCGGCGCGTCCAAGGAGCGATCTGTTTTGGGCGTCGTAGATTATCCGGATATTCACGCAGCTATTACGGAAGAAAGACTTCCGACTCCTCCAGGAAGAAACGAATGTCCACTGGGCTAATTTTTCTTGCTGGGTTGAAAGAGACACGCTTGAAGGGAGTGCTGCAATTTCTCCCCGCCCACTCTGAAAAGGTGTTATAAAGGCTTTATTAAGTCGCCTCCAAAAGACGTGCAAACAAACCTTGTCATTCAGAATATGGCACGAATCAGCTGCCAACCGCCTTGCGGAGTCGATATCCATCTGGAATTTGCTGGGGTTTGAAGTCCATCATTTCAGGTCGTCCGCAAATTGTGGACATGGATCTGAGAACGCATCCGGAGGGCCGTCGGTGAAAGCTAGAAAGGCGAGACCTCCTGAGACGGAGCCCTTATGAACCAAAATCAGGACCCGTGCACAACAAAAGTCGGTTGATCCGAACTTTAGTCAGAAAGGTCTGCTTTGAAGCAGATATCTAATTCAGCCTTGAGTAGCCCATGAAACAACACAGGTCTCATGTTTGTGGAGAAGGACGTGGGGATCCCGTCCCAATGCTCTTATGAAATCGAGAAATATGGTGCCCTACATGAGTCCTATGTCTTTGGGTTGTGTTAAACTGCCCATGAACACGCGCAAGTTTCTCAAGCGAGAACGGTTTGGCGGGAACCCGTGTTTTGCTGAGGACATATAGCTGATCGCAGTGGGATTACTTGGAACGGTCCATTTCAGAATGCGATCAACCTCCACTTCATGTGGCACCATTAAATCACACACTGGGTTTTCTGTTTCTGTCCCCGAATATTAGTTCATGATCCTGTCTCCGTCGTTATTACATGTGCTCAAATGAGATGTACTGGTTTTCACGGGTAGGACTTAGCAGTGTGAGGTGCCTCACGTTCATTTCGTGATTTTCTGATTTACTGGGATTTCGCAAAATACGTAATGCAAGTTCCTCTTATGATTTCCTTTTTGAATGGCTTGGACCCCTTTTTTGGAAAACGCTTAGTCTTTCTGGATAGCTTCTGGTCTACTTGGTTACAAGCTGGTTTCTATGTGATGAACAGCACTTCAGCTATTTGGATTTTCTGGACAACGGTCCGGTAGTCCCACCCATTACAATGGTTCTTGTCTAAGTTGGTTACGGTAGATGCCTATCTATTAGAATTATGCGAATCAGAGTTTTGAATTGAAGTTTGAGGAATCAAGGTCCTGACTCAGTAGCAAATGAAGCGAAAGGTTCGCACACAGTAGCCACTTTGTTCCAGAGGAGCCTCATTTATCACCTGATCGGTGAAGTGCCTTTTATTTGGTAAACAGATCCGACAAGAATGTCAGTTTCACCGTGCGCTGTACATGGTGGGTGATGAATCGCTGAGCTCTTGCGCCCTGTTACACTGCTTGAGTCAGCTTGGATGCAAAATAACCGCTCGGCCAGAGTAGTACCACAGAGTTGTGTAGAAGTTAGAGATGGCAGTAGGAATGGGCACGACATTGTTGAGGTGTGAGGCAGCCTCGTCAGTCCTTCCGAATTTCTAGTCAGCTCAAAAAATATGGAAGTCATCTACCGAGACCTCAGCATCAAATATATGTCGTGTGAGCTAGTTTCCTGTAAGTTTGATTTTAGAGGATCGTTCGACAAATCAGTAAGCTTTCTGAAGAGACAGGAAGCTTGTGGACAGGTATCTCAACAGTAAATTGCTTCTTCCAAAGGCTTAGGGCTGAACGATGCTCATCTTTTAGTGCGCTTACCAGAGTTGGTATTTCTACACAGCTTTTGAGCCTAAAACATGCAAGGGATATCTGCAGCGCACTGGTCTGTTCAATCCACTGGTTATTTAGACGCTTCTAGCTCTTTTATGGAGAGTCTCCCTAATGAGGCGTTCAGTTTGCATCGATTTTTGTAGCTAGGTCAGATAGTTTGCCCTCCATGGACAGAATTTTGAAGAAGACTGATGCGTCTCATGAAACGTGCTACCTTGAACCGTTAGAGAGTCGCGCTCTTTGCAATATTAAACAGTCAGCTTGCCTTGAACAGCCGTCCATAATCGCACTCACTGAACCCTGGCTCACACCAGATGTCTCTGACACGGAGATCTTGATAGATGGCTTCTCAGTTTCCCGAGCTGACACAAAACGAGGGAGGGCTGGGGTTGCTTCGTACATACATGCGGCCCCGCCTATCCCGATTGTCCTCTCTGATACCACTCCCACACCTTTTTGTGATGCACCGTGGATTCAAATCCCGCTGCGCGGGTCCGATGTTCCCCTTCTCGGTGTGGTCTACCGTAGCCCACGCGTCCTACAGAAGATGGCCAATTCCTAATACGAAGCCTCGAGCAAGTCTCCTCCAGCTATCACTTCAGTCATCTCTTGTTGGTAGGTGACTTCAACGCTCCAGAGGCCTCCTGGACGGAGCTCTAGCTCGTCGGATGAAGTGGGCCTTTTTCAGCGGCGCTAACCAAAGTCGCTCAACAGAGCGCTTGTACCCAAAATGTCGTTGCGCCCACCAGATACTGCGCAGGCGAACCACCATCCCTCTTGGATTTGGTCATCACCAACGAAAGACACTTGGTCGATCAGGTGACAATTAAAGCTCCACTGAGACATAGTAACCACTGTGTGCTGGCCTTTGATTTCATCTGCTACTGGGCCGGGTGTCCCGAACCTCAAACGTGGATTCGAAACTTCTACCGTGCAGACTTTTCAGGAATGCGCATCTTTCTCGAACACGTTAAAATGGGACCAGCCTCAGTAGAAGACTTATACAGGACCATTGCCCAGAAATTTCACGAGGCTGACGTGCTGTTTGTCCCCAGAAAACCAGCACGCAGCCGGATGAGCCGCAAGCCACCGAAGAGGATTCGGCGTCTTCTGGAAATGAGGTCTCAACTATTTTTCAACCAGCTGATTACGGGAGACACAGAAGATGAGCTGGCATTTCGTAAAATGCGGAACCGCTGTAAATCAGAAATCCGCCAATGGAACATACGAAAACAAGCCATCATTCTGGACCTCGCCCGGAAAAACAGAAATGTGCTGTTTAAATACATGAGACATCGCCGCAGATTCAAGCCATCTGCGTTCTCCCTGAGGGACAGGAACGGGCAACCCACGAGTGACCCAGTAGTGGTATCTGAGGTCTACAGAGAACACTATGCAGGCCTATATTCAGCCCCATCGTTCTCGTCACACCCACTCTTGTCAAGGCGCAACTACGAACGGCCTCTAACCGATTTGGTCTTCACGGTGGAGGACGTTCGTCAACTCTTGCACAAGATCAACCCGTTCTGCGCATTGGGGCCCGACGAAGTCCACCCAAGGATCCTGAAAGAAACGTCGTACACACTGGCAAATCATTTCTATCTGGTGTTTCGTCAGTCGCTTGACGAAGGCCACCTTCCCTCTTCCTGGAGGGAAGCGATTGTCACACCAATCTACAAAACTGGTGACCGACTATCGCCTGGCAGTCACAGGTCTATTAGACTCACTCGCGTGCCGTGCAAGGTGATGGAACGCATTCTGATGCGAGCCATCCTGGATCACCCCACCTTCAAAAACTTGATATCTCCAGCTCAACACGGATTTCTCCCAAACCGTTCTTGCGCGACGAACATGCTCGTACATATGGACAGCTTAACCCAAGCCAAGGACGAGGGAGTCATATCAGATGCCATATTTTCCGACTTCCTATAAGCATTCAAACGAGTCCCACACGTCCCGCTGCTCCACAAACTCGAGCCTTACGGGGCTCAAGGGAAGATCCTACTCTGGATCAAGGCGTTCATATCAGACAGAACATTCCGAGTGAAAGTAGGCTCGACCTACCCTTCTCCAGCCCCGGTATCCATTGGAGTTACTCAAGGCTCCGTTCCGGGACCGCTGCTGATTCTGATAAACGTCAACGACCTTCCAGACGTTCTTTCAAGTCCATGTCTACTTTTTCCGGACGACTTGAAATCCTGGACTACCAATGCCAGTGCCCTTCAAATGGATGTAGACGCTGCAAAGCAGTGGTCGTTGAACTGGCACCTTCCTCTGAATGACAATAAGTGCGTCCATATGTCATTTCAAGGAGACTCAGCGAATGCCCATGTCGTGCATGGTGAGAATGGACCACAAGGCACCGTGAAGATAGATACCAAAAAGGATTTTGGTATCTGGCTCTCTTCTCTCTCTCTCACTGTAACATGAGAAATCGGCCCAAAAGGCATTCGCCGTTGTACGGGGGATCAGACGCACCTTCTCCCGCATCACTCGCATGGACTTCCAAATACTCAATGGAGCCTACGCCAGACCGTTTCTTGAATACGTCAACCAAGTTGTCTACTCAGGACGCACGAAGGAGTGAACACTCATTGGGCGTGTGCGGTGGGCTACTACGAAATTGGTGTCCGGCCTTAAGTCCGTGGGCTATGAAATGCGTCTGGTGGTACCTGACCTCTTTCCACTGGAGTATCGTCGCATCGCGTCTCACCAAGTTATCTACAATTTCGTGATATGTCCTGTTGTGGCTAGCATTTCTAAACAGAAAATTCACGGTTCTGAGTGGCCTGTGTTCTGACCAAACATTGCAGGCTCCCGTATGGACCTTGGCCTGTTAACGCACGTCTATTCGATTCATGTGATGATGTGCTGTTTCCAATGGTGCTGCTCCAGCAAACAACCCCTTTCATTCCATTTGTTTCAGGTCATAGAATAAAGTAGAGCAGCGGACAGAATCAAAGTAGCCACCGAAACCCTCTGCCTAAAGAGCAGTGCTACACCGTTTTTCCGCCTGTGGCTTTCAGGTGAACGAAAGCCGCTGAACGACAAGAACAAACCCGACCTGGGAAGCTTTGGCGAAAGCCTGGATCCTGTGTATCGATCCGTGAATTCGTGATAACCATAAAATTGGGGAAATTGGCAGCATGTGTTTATGCTTCACCCCACAGATTTCAGGTGGCTGCTATATTGTTCGGTGTTTTCAGCCGAGCATTTTGGACTAAATCCCTTCTCCGTATTATCGTCCATTCCCTTCTGCCAATTCACAATCCGTCCAATTCCAGGTCCACAACACTCATAATTAGGCAGTGAAACAACGCTCTCATCGGCGTCCGTAGCACATGGCCGAACCACCTTAGCTTCCACTACCAGAGGCATGCCTCTGGTGAAACACGTGCTCCCCCAACACCCGTCTCCTGATTACTTAATTGTGACTCCTCCGATGCCCCCAGCTGTAGGTATTGAACACCGGTGCTCAAAGACCCAATGATGCCTCAGACTCTCCAGCGCTTTGACGGAGTCTCAGGCGTACAGCAGAACGGTCTTCACTCTGGTCTGATACAAGCATCTTTTGCGACCTTGTGAGATGCCTTTTTGATGCATTGAGCGGCTCAGATTAGTAAACACACTTCTGGCCTTTGAGATTCATGCGTCGACTTTGCCTTTCACACTACAGTCATGAAAGCTCTGCAGAGCTAATGGAATTTCCGAAGTATGTATAGCGCTCCATAACTTCCTATCTCACTCCTTCAACTGTTAGAGGCATTTTCAAAGGCCGCACGTCCATCAAAACTGTTCACTTTGTGGGTGCAATGCACGTGCCGAAGGACGAAATAACCTTGGTCAGCATTTCAAGTAATACCTGTGCTTCCTGCTCTTAAGAAAAGGCATCAGTGTGGTATTTGTACTCCAGGTCGATATAGTCCTCACATGGAGAGATATGAGTATGGGGTTCTGGAAACCCAGTGTTCAGTTCATTACCTCAGCACTGACCAAATGAGGCGAAAATGAGGAGACCGGAAAGCCTTGTCGGCGCCACTGCTTGTGGGGAAGGTTTTCGGGAGCTTTCCATACATTTACCCACCCAAAAGTAAGTGGATAAAAAGAGCACATGACGTTCAAAAACATCCGGGGCATATCCCATTTCGTAAGCTCGCTGAAAAGAGCGATTCGGTCGACAGAATCGACCGCACTCTTAAAGTCAACGAACGCCAAGTTTGTAGTTCGCTTGGGGACTCGCGGTTTCCGTAAAATTTGGTGGATTACAAAGATATGGTCCACACAGCCCCCTTTGAGGCCCTCCTGGGCCCCATCTTCACACGCCTTTAAGACTACGTGAAGCAAGCAGTTCAAAGACTAGTTGGAACGGTGTTCACGCTGGTTCTTCTGTGATTAACACATCCAGCGCTGAAAACATTCTGGAAAATTGTGCTACAGACCTAAAGCTGTCACCTTGTCGTGGTGGTCGGGCTTCTGTGCTGCAATGGTCCTGTGGGCTATACTGGCTGGAAGTCAGTTCCTAAAGGTTCAACCATGCCAGGAGGGCCAACAGGGAGCAGCCCGACGAAGAACAGCGAGTCCCCATACTGCGAGCAATCGTATTACGAGGCAGTCTGGAGGTATAGTCGTACTGTCCTTTGCGCTGGGAGTGTGAAGGAAGTAAGGCGTTTCCCCCCAGGCAACCAGCATGTCCAGATTTATGGAAGCAGCGACGCTGCCTTCCCCCGAGGAAGGACGGGTTGGAAAAGATCGGCCATAAAAACCGCACACTCTGATCGCCCAACGGTCGACCGTGACCGCCGGCGCATTATTCAATACGGTCGAAATACTTTAAAAAACCAAAGATTCCGGTGCTGCTCAAAAGGCAGCTGCTGTGCGCAGCTGCACCGGAAGTGAGAGAGTAATGCCCTACTCCCTGCGCCCTCGGGTTAGGCCGCACCCCTACAGCCAAGTAGGTCAGACTATTGAGTCATTGGCTCCGGGAAGGGTCCCCAAGAAAACCCTAACAACCACTGTCTCGCGATCCAGACGCTTGAGACAGAGGCTAGGGGCAGGGTCCCCGAACAAAACCCTACATTCTCCCACTGCCTTGTGGGTCAGACTTTTGAGTCAGAGGCTAGGGGCAGGGTCCCCGAACAAAACCCTACATTCTCCCACTGCCTTGTGGGTCAGACTTTTGAGTCAAAGGCTCAACGTCCGGTACCTCAACTAAACCCCCTTCTTCGGCCTGGTCAACCGGGAAGTATCATTTGCCCTTGCACCTCTTCACTCACCGACCTTCGCCCTCACTCCCTCCTAACCCATCGTACAATGCAGTGCAATCAACCCATCTGGTAATATCCTAGCCACTGTTCTGCGTCTCAACCACCGCCCAGAAAAATAAACAAAAATAATCACCTACTAACCTCAAAAGACTTGATCCACGTTGCAGCCTTTAATGTCCGTACTCTATGTCAAATTGGACAACAGGCATCCCTTGCTGAAACCTCGCTTTCGCTCTCTGTCGATGTATGTTGTGTCTCCGGAACACGCATACAAGACCTCACTTCGGTCGTGCTCCTCAAGCCGCTTAGGACGAGCCCAGATGTTCCACATTTCACTCTTCGGGTATCTGGTGATCCTGACGCAATCGCTCGTGGTATCTACGATGTGGGAGTTACACACAGCCCCAAGGCTAAAAGCAGCTTACTGGACTGGGTCCCAGTAAACAGTCGCCTTTGTGCTGTGCGGTTGTCTGGCTCAATTAAGATTAACGCAGGTCGATGCGGTAAACGGTGTTTGTTTGTCGTATCAGCATACGCCCCAACACATAGTAGTTCTGTGGCTGAGAAGGACGAGTTTTATCAAGATCTGTCACGACTGCTTCGGTCGGCAAGAAGGACGGATATAGTAAACCTGGCCGGTGATGTGAATCCCCAAGTTGAACGACTAAGTCCGGAAGAAGCACAGTTAGGCGGTAGATTTAGAGTTGATGGTGAGCGTACGGATAATGGGCAGTGACTGCTTCAGTTTTGTCATCATCATCGTCGTCGTTATCAGCTGTAAAATCCGCGGACTTGTAGTGGTTTTTGTTCCCATAATTTCGATGAGTTGGGGAGGTAGGGCAGGTAGGTGCGCATTTGAGGCGGAAGCTGATAAACTGATACATAAGTACAAGTCTGTCAGTGGACTTTTAAATGGGGGATTAGGAATGGAGCTATGCGCTGAAGGCAACAGGTAGGATGCACGAGCGCCATTGAGTGTGCAACTGGTGTTGGGCGGGATTCCACACGAATCCCGCTTCACCGCTCGCAGTCAGGTGCTGCTACGGCCGAGAAGCCTACCCCGCGCAAGGTTGGCCAAAATTTCGGGACACTTGCCGACCAGGCATCAAGTCGAGATGCGATTAGTAGAAAATCTGGACCCAACAGCCAATCATGACGCAGTATTGGCCGAATGCCGGTTGCCAATGGCGCATCCATAAGGCGTCAGAATTTTCAGAAAGTTGTCGCCGCTTACACTATGTATATGAAGCGCTGTACAAATGTTCTTGACTTCGTTTTGGGCGTTAATATACCTTGTGCCCCTTTGGTGGTTGTTTTGACATGAACGCTAGCTTGGGAGGCATAGACCGAGAACCAAGCTGAGGAAAATACCGTTACCACGACTGGCCAGTACAAACTTCAAACACAAACGCTCACATCGAGTAACTTGGATGCCACTAACCTTGGCTATCAGTTGGACCTTGGGGCTATCAGTTACTGATGGATATCGTCAATTACATGCACGCAGCTTGACTCTGATCATGCCATTGTGCTTACCCGGCTATCACTTCGCTTTCCGTCAGCATTACACGTGCTAAAACAGAACAGTACCATTCATCAACTGCAGCAAGTTTCAGTATCAAGCTGACCTGGATAGGAAGCGCACAGTGATGCAGATGACGAAGATTGCTTGGAGACTGAATGGAAGCGGGTTAAAGAAGCTATGCTCTCAGCTTTCAGAACTGTTTGTCCAAGCCATCCGACTCTACTGAATGAACTGTAGATATCGTAGGGATCAGCCAATTATATCGTTGCCAGAAAGGCCATGCAGATCACTCAAACACTGGATAATCAGGAGCTTGAAGAATGGGTTTCGGTGGCCCAGGAGATGCAAAAGACTTTCGCTGCAGGCAACAGCTGTGTCCCCAGTCTCAACTGATTGGATCAGCTAGCCAGAAGAAAGCAGTTGTCAGTAAAACAATATGCGGAAAAGACGGAACAGCAATTCACTCCCTCAATCGCCGTCTTGAGCTATGGGCCGAACACTTCAAAGAACAGTTCACCTGGTCTCCTTCAGCATAACCGCTGGAAGAACCCGGCGGGCCTGAATGGTACATCGACACCAGCCCACCATCAAGAACAGAAGTCCAGCGTGAGATTTCAATCCTCAAGGACGAAAAAGCGCCTGGCGCGAATAGTCTGTACCCCGCACTCTTCAAAACAGGTGGCGAGGTCCTAGTGAGCAGTCTGACAACCATACTGCAGAAGATTTGGAAAGAAAACAACACCAACCGAATGGAGTTCCTCGACCGTTATCCCAGTTTTCAAAAATAGCGCAAGAACGTCATGCAAAAACCTTTGTGGCATCAGCCTGGTATCCGTCGCACTTAAGGTACTGTCTGGGATTATTTTGCGCAGGTTGATGGATTAACGGGTGAGACAGAATCGTGAAAATGAAGCTGGGTTTCGCCATGGTCGGGGATGCATAGGCCGTATCTTTACCTTGAGACAAATTCTTGGACAGCTTCACTGCTTCAGACATCTCACGATGGTTGTTCTTTTGAGCTAACATCTGCTTTTGACTCTGTGGATCGTGAAAAACTTTGGCGGTGTCTGGTGATCGAAGGTGTCCCTTCTAAATTTACATCCTTTATGAAGGCTGTGTATGCGAACTCCTGTCGGCGCGTACGAGTATACGAGAAGCTCTCGCCTGAATTCACCACGTCCAGTGGTGTAAGACAATGCCGTCCTCTTTCCCATTTCCTCTTGATATGCTGCTTGAAATTTCTCTGGCTGCCTCCGAAACGTCGGGAGTCGAAATGCTTCCGGGACGTTCGCTCACAGACATTGAGTATGCGGACAATATTGCTCTCCTTGGTTTAGATCCTTCCCAAATGAAAACGATTTTAACTAACCTAAATTACTCTGCCGCACGGTTTGGCATGCGTTTCACACTTGCAAAGTGTAAAGTACTGCTACAAGACTGGGTGGGATCAAACCCACACCTCATGCTTGCGGGTGAGCCAATCGACGTTGTAGATAAATTTTTTACCTGGGCAGCTGTATAGGTTCCGGTGGACTGGCTGGAGATGACATTATTTCTCGTATCGGAAAGGCCAGGGCAGCTTTTGCCAACCTTCGGCACCTATTGCGCCGACGTGGTCCATACTGCTTTGTGGATCAGAAACGTGGCCCCTACGCGCAGAGGACGTACGGAAGATGTCAGTGTTTGACCATCGCTGTCTCCGAAGCATTGGTCGGGTCTGGTGGGAACATCGGATTAGCCATGCTGAGGTACGCCAGATGGTCTTATGAAGAACGAACTCTCCCGCGATAGATGAATTACTGACGCTTCATAGGTTATGCCGGTTAGGACATGTACTCCGCATGCCAGAAGACCGTCTGCCTCACAGAGCTCTTTTTTCTCAGCCCTGTGCTGAGTGGAAGCGACTGAGAAGTGGACAGTGTATGACCTGGCAACGAAGTACGAAAACACTAACCAGTAAACTTAGTCGGGTCGACAACTGTCGCCTCCCTGGATGGGGACCCCGGAACTCAACTCACCAATTGTTAATGAGGCTGGCAGGAATGGCCAAGTCGCGCACTCAATGGCGCACATGCTTCATAGCTATCGCCTTCAATGCGTAGCTTCCCGATTCCCGTACTAACTGAACATGCAATCGCCTCCAAGGGTTTGCTGTATGTCTCACGATCGCCCACTTCCCCGTGATGGAAACTGTAGCAGCTGGAACCATTGTCTCTATGGTACACGGTTTATAGCCGATAAATCGATTGATTGATTCTTTCACCCAGATAGACGCAAGTAAGTGAGACAAGCACCGACCGACGTTTTCACATCAATCTTTAAACAGCGGGTGGGTTTTCGTCAGAATCTGTTTTGCAACGTTTGCGGGAGATACGTTATTCACTTCTTTCGGAAGCCGTTAGGCGTTCAAAGTTTATTGTTCGGGACTGCTTTGCAGGCCGGGAATCGGGCTATGGAACTTCAAGTGGCTAGTTGAATTGTTTTTGAAAGTGTCCAGTTCAGCCATTGAGTGTAAACATGAGCGAGTCGTTATCATTGGTTGTTTCGTTCAACATAGGAATTTTTGGGCCTGTCGTGTGTATCATTTGAAAATAAATAAATCATTCAGCTGCAAGACTTTCGGTGCCTAGCTGCCATGCCACCCGAAGGAAGCACGAGGGCTGGGATACTGCCAGGTTACCCAAGCCTATACAGGAGAAGTCGAGATGCATAGGCTAGGTTCGAACCACGGACCTTCCGGCCACTAAATTCGCGCTCTAACCACAGCCATCTTGCCCCCATCAGTTAAAAAGGTTTCGCACATATACAGGGTTTCTCACTTCAGTCGTCTCTTCAGTCTTCTAGTCCACTAAGCTTCGTGATACGCGCAGATGCTGTTATTCACCTGACGTCGGACAGTTCATGGAGTTGCATTCCACCCTCCCCAGGAGGAATACGTGTCCGAGCTTCGAGGAGTTTTAGTGTTGCTCGAGATCCACTGTTTAGATGTGGTTGGTTGCGACGTTCTACACGTAGAGCTGTTGTGTCTACGTGCTAGCTGGGTGATTTAGGAGTTTGATGAATTATTTCTATCACGTTGATAGTCTTGTTACTTGAGGAGGAAAACTTCAAGGAAGAAGACAAAGGACACCATATGAAGATCGGCTATATTGCAGATGAACCAATGGAAGAAAGGGCGCTGCGGCTCAGTTGGCTACAACAGACAGAAAATGAAATCTCAGTGAAATATTACAAAGGGTAGAATTGTTCGTTAGAACCTGACCGTCCTAACATCTCCCTTTTCAAAATGTGTGTAGGTTTTCAGATGTGGAATCACCTGCATCGGTGTAAATGGTTTTGGGTTACGACTGGACCACCATCTTTGTGTGCATATGTATTCGACTGGGGGTTTCTCTGTTTGCACAGGGGGCACATGTGTGGATGGTAACTCAAAAGTATCCAACAATATGTTCAGAAGAATTGAGTTATCCGATGTATCCGGTGCAGCGTGTCCAGGGCAAAGTTGATTCGCGTGACGGACCCATGTGGCAGACTGTACGTCAACTTCGTATATGACGTTACCCACACGGCGCTTGATGTAACCATGAGTCCATTTCCCTCCGCCGTTGCGATAGTCCTTAGCCAAGACCGAATCACCGGGCTTATAGATGGTGTGAACGACACCATGGTGGCGGTTGAACTGTCGCCCCATTTGTGTGTTCCTTTTTCGTAGGTGCGGGGGGAGATGGGTGTACTACATCTATGGGTAAACGGATTTTACGCCAGAAAAGCGCTTCCGCGGGTGAGTTGTTGTTTGGTACATTTGGGTTAGGTGTCGCACAGTAGCTCAACAAGAAGGTTTCAATAATCTCCGCTGACGTTGCCTCCTTTTTAAGTTTTTGAAGCGCTCGTTTACAAGTGTCGACAAAGCGTTCGACTTGACCGTTCATCTGAGGATGGAATGGCGGTGGTCTAACGTGGTGAATGCCATTTTGCTTGAAAAACAAGGCAAATTCCGCTAAGGTAAATGCACTGCCGTTGTCTGAAACCAATGTTTCTGGCGTACCGAAACGACTGAAGATTCGGGTGAGCTGCAGGATTGTGGAGCTAGAAGTGATGTGATCCATCGCGATTATCTCCGGCCATTTACTGTAAGCGTCGACCATGATAAGGTAATGCTGATTGTTAATTGGTCCAGCAAAATCAACGTGTACACGCGACCAAGGGTTAGTTGGTGCAGGCCAAGAAGATAACTCGGTCTTCCGCGGCGATTTTGCAGAACACTGACATTTGGAACAGGACTGCACAAGTTCTAGCTGTTTGTCCATACCCGGCCAGTATACCTGATTGCGCGCTAAGGCTTTCATGTGGTTGATGCCTGGGTGTCCAAAATGATACTGTTTTAGTACCCGCGCTTGCAGTTTGGTTGGTATTATAACACGTTCACCAAAGAGAAGGCAACCATCGACTTTAGATAGAGAAAATCGTCTATGAAATAACGACTGAATTTCTCGTGTCACTGACGATGGCCAGCGTGTTCGGCGATAGTGTTATACTTGTTGGAGCACGGGGTCACACCTGGTTTCGTCCCGGACCATTGTTGAAGTAACTGGAAGGGCTCGAATGGATGCAGCGAATACGGTGCAAACTTCCGGCTCGACAGAAACGGAAGCCACAACCGTATCTTCTGCCGGCTGTCGTTGTGAGTCCATCAGTCTTGATAAGGAGTTTGCTTGGCTAATGGTATCCGTAGACTGGTATTTGATTGAAAAATCATAGACAAGGAAAATGGTCGCTCAGCGCTGGAGACGATTTGCCGTGTATACTGGAACACCTTTCCTCGAGCCGAAAATGCTGACAAGCGGCTTGTGATCAGTGAGGATTGTGAAACGGCGACCGTAAATCAATTTGTGAAATTTCTTGACGGCAAATACGATTGCAAGCGCTTCTTTTTCTATTTGACTGTAATTGCGTTTGGCTGGTGTTAAAGAGCCGCCTAAGGTTACTTGAGTAGGAAAGCTCCAAGGCAGAAAACAAAGGACACCAGATGAAGATCGGCTATATTGCAGATGAACCAATAGAGGAAAGAGCGCTGCGGCTCAGTTGGCTACAACAGACAGAAAATGAAATCTCAGTGAAATATTACAAAGGGTAGAATTGTTCGTTAGGACCTGACCGTCCTAACATCTCCCTTTTCAAAATGTGTGTAGGTTTTCAGAT
>SJOL01006475.1:58123-90672 GCA_004794785.1 Opisthorchis felineus
TTCGAAGTGTTTAGGGTTGTGACTGAACTCGGGCGTACAGAAGCAGCAGCTGAGTGTGATGCAGGGCGAGCAAAACTGTCAGTCCTAGAGCTGGAACCTGCGGAGAAAGTATTCACATTTTGGTGGAGGAGGGTGGAAGACGGAAAACGTGAAAAATGTAAGAAGGTAGGCGTCAGCAGTAGCATGTTTTCGCTTACCCGCCTTGCTGTATGCAGCAAGTAAGGCGACCCGGCTGATGGCACCACGCGACGGCCGATGTGGCATGGAAGTATTGTTATATGTAAATGCCATGGTTGTACGAGGGCTAGGATACTGCCAGGGCGCCCACACCTAGACAGAAGGACGTTTAGGGTCCTCAACCAAATCCTTTGGCTCAAAAGCCTAACCGCAAGGCAGCGGTGTTGGGCTGGAAATGCAAATACATAACCAATTTTACGGAACAAGTCGCCACACATGTTCCAACCCCCAATCTGGAGGGCCAAAAACTTAACTTGAACAGGCCATTTGTAACAGAATGGGTACCACATTATAAACCACCAAGCACCCTGGCGTCTGCAGTCACGTGGTTGTAGGAAGTCAAAATCGAGGGTAACTAATATTTTGTTATTGTAATTGCCTTTAAGTGAGTTAAAAACTCGGTCAAAATCTGGGTTCTAAATCATGATCGAATCTGGCTCTTTCTGGCTTAGCGTACTACTGTCAGTCCAGAGTTTGACGCCGGGCCCTATCTCAGTTTGAAGGTAGGTAAGCTATTAAAAAGGATGTAATACACTGAGTGAAACCAGAGGGATATAAGCTCGCACAGCCTGCTACCGCACATTCTTGAGCATGAACTTATGGTCACTTGCCTACTCTATTCCAATACGGGAGCACGAGTGGGTTACTTAAGGTAAGATTATTCCAGTTTGTGATTAAGATGCGCTCGAGTCTATTGTTGTACTGTGAGATGAACACCACTGGTCACCGTTGTATTCGCTCTCACTTCAGTGGTACAGTGATGGACATCTTGTGGTGAATCATTACGAGACCTGAGTTGTTTCTCCTCAACGAGAAGTAATTGGTGGGTGGTGCCGGCGCCTTGATGTAAAAGAGCTAATGCTGGTGCTCCCTGTTTTACCCTCATGTTTAGTCTGACTGGTGGCTCTGCGTGTGTAGATCGATCTCACTCTCAAATCTCCGTCTCCGTCAGTTATTTGCACTTATCATCACATTCCGTAGCGTCACTGCGTACAAATCGGCTTTGGATTAACAGCAACGGGCACTCGTCCGGTGTTTCAAACGCTGTTTGTCGGAAAATCCGTTTTGGGTGCAGGCCAATCATAACCCTTTTTATAGTGATATTACTGTTTTTATTGGCCATTAGAAGTCATGCCCTCAGTTCGCAAAGATCAAACCACATGTGTATTTCAGACTGCTTGTTCAGTTTGGCGTCTGAATGCCCTCACTGAATCCTCACACCACATGCCATCTTATAACTTCAAATGAACGAGTGTCTTTTTGCCGATCTTGTGATCTTTATCGGTTTCATTTTTTTAGAGCGGATAGTTCTTGCTGTTTTGCTGTTGGCTTATTGACCGAGCTTGGCGATTGAATTGCATTGGTTGATCGGCGAACAAGCAACGCACCCAAGCTACTCATATCTCTCAATGCCGCAAGTATCTGCAGTCTAGAACCTCTATGTGCTTTATTTTCTTGTTTCCTCCGGTGCAGTAATGTGATATTTCAAAGTTTCGTGTTCCAGCTCACCGCTTTACTGTGTGACTACCTGGAGTCCCAGGACACAACGAACCATTCATCCGTCTTGGCGATATGTCACACTGTTGGAACTTCCTAAAGCTGGCCGCAAGAAAGTTACATGGAATACGTACAGTTACTGTTCATTTGGAATGATATTCTTTAGCTGCCACTCGCTCACTTGTACTACGATACCGGCCGTTTATGGGCACGTCGGTGATTGTAGGAGCTTATTTGGGTTATCTACTACTGACTGACAAGGAGCAACCACCAGAGCATTATCCGAACACGATCAATGTAAGTCGGTTAATACGCTTGGTACGCTGGCATATATAGCCCGAACCCCCCATCTTTGTAATAGGTTGCAGACAGACTCTCTTGAGTGCCAGTTATGGTAATTGGTTCATATGCGTACACATTTCTAGATTCGCCTTCCTTTGCCCAGTCTATGGTGAAAAGCCGATAAAGAGGCCAATGTACGGTTAAAACTAATGTGCCTCGGTAACTTTGTTCCCCATTTAACACACGGTTGTTGTCTTAGCTGCTGTTTAGAAACATCGAAGTGTCCCACACCCAATGGCTCTGCAAACCAAACTAGTATTTCCAGTCACCGGATTCTTGGAGTTTATCGTTTTTAACTTGTTTTCTTATGCATTCTATGGAGGTGGACGGCAAACCTCACCTATTGTGCCACCTGTATGTCGATTGACTATCTGCCCTGATTGGTTTTCCGTCTAATTCTGTGGATGTTGGAAGGTCTGTAGTAAGGGTTCTGACTTCCTGTCGAAGCATAAAATCCCAGTAGTTATCCATTTCCTGATTTAGTACCCTGCGGAATCATTCGTTGGTTCTCAACGCTGTCAGACGTAGCTTAGCGACTGAATTGATGGCATTTTTAAAGTAGGCTATCGGCTTTGTACGGATGCTTCTAAGCAGTCTTCATTCTAGCATCTAGTTTTGGCGTAGCTTTGGCGACCCATTCGTAGTGATGCACATGCATTCTCCAATTCACATTATACCTTCACAATTTGTCTCTCTGTTCTCAATCCGCCTTTAGTGGAGGATGCTGTCACAGTTGTCATGCTGAGCTTATTACAATCGTAACATAATTTGTTTTGTGAACTGGAAACCACCTAAAAATGCTTCACGGTTTCACCCATGTTCCATGTTGATCTGTGCAATGTTGTGTGATTCCTATGTACCGCGTTTCACTATCATCCCGACGATTATTAGTTGCTTTGGAATTGAGTTCTGAGCCCTTCTCTCTCTCTCTCTCTCTGCAGGCCACCATAACACGCCGACTTCCCCTAAATGCCATCAGTCGGTTAATGTGCTGGGTTGCCGAGTGTCGAATCCCTGTCCCTCTTCGATCAATAGCCTACAAAACTTATTCCGCCATTTATGACTGCAATCTGGATGAGCTGAAGGACCGTGATTTGTCAAGCTATCCCTCTTTATCCGACTTTTTTACTCGAGCAGTGGATGAAGCCTATCGCCCGGTGGATCAAGAAGCAAATTTGGTTAGTATGTATATGTATGTTTCAGTATCAGATCCCTCCCACATTGCATGATCCATCATACCTCATCGTCGTGAACCCCGAGTCGGTCAGCATCTCTGATTTTGACAGTATGAGCTGTCGTACACCCACAGGTTATAACAGCCCACAAGAATTATATATTCTTTTTAACGTCATTAGACAAACACAGAGCCTTGCTGAGAAATGCAGTGAATTGTTGCCACGTGTTATCAAACAGGTTCCATCATAAGCCTGTATGTTGCATTTTGGCGAGACAGAATGCGGTGGTGAATACACAAAGGCATGAGAAGACGAATGGTAGTAAATATATGTAACCGCCTGACTAGTCCGACCAATGTCCATGGGATGCTTTCTAGCCAGGAGGAAGTACCTATTCGGAATTTGACCACACTATAATTGAATTCTAAGCCTGTAGTTTGTTACACGTCATATCGCCTTTGACAGCTGATGTCTAGTTCGGTTTAGCAATCTAATTGTATAGAGGTAGCCAAATTACCCAAACAAGTCAACAGCCAGTCGGTCCGGGAATCACACCCAAACGGTCGGTCCTCAGCCCAGTGGTCGATATATCTAAGAGATTCTCAGTGATTGGAATGGTCGTTTTTTATTCTGGCAGAGCCGATTTTTAGCACATAAACCAGCATAATGCAAGGGCCATTTGCATAACCTGATAATCTGACAATATTAACTTGAAGGTGGACTTTAGGACAAAAGCGAGGTGATTTTCTCCCTTGTTGAAATTTCTCCATGACCATTCTGGTACTAATATTCTGACTCATCTGCACAGGATTCGTTCCATCTGGGTTCCGTAATTCTCACTAATATTAAGGATGTTGTATGATTGGGAATGTTGCCTGTGCTTTGCTTACGAATTGACTGTCTAAATGTGCGCCGTGAGACATATCGCTTGCGATATCTGTTGGAGCCTGCAGAACCAAGAGAACCATGCATTTGAAGCACACTCTAAAGCTAATGTATGAAGAAAAGGGTGACTTTCTTTCAAGGACATTTCCGGCTAGGATTACAAGGCGAGTCCGGGATTCCTTACGTAAGTCTTCAATTAACTAGACTACTTGGAAAGGAAGCACATGTAGTATGATTCGCGGACAAGCTTCAAGTGTGAAAATAGGGACGGTGAAATTGGCAAGCACTACTTGAACTAATACTGTTTGAAACTGCAGTTGAAATGACTTTTCGCTAAAACTGGAGTTGACCTGTGGCAAAGGCATAGCCCTTGCACATGTGTCCTGACATATAGTGGTGCTGCAGTATATGATAGGGGAAAGACACGTTTCATGTCCACTTAGGTCGACTGATAGCATAGTCACCAGTGTAAGCAAATAGGTTTTTGTGGTATTGCGATTCGCCCTCCTTCTTTGGTGCTCGCCCTGAGGCGTCTTTTCCATGAAACTGCTAGGACAGTTTTTCTACCGTGGGGCAGTCTTGGACGCAATCAGAGAAGTAGTCAACCTTTGAACTGAAAGAGGAAAATGAAATCGAATACGAGAAGTTTGGGTGCTGTCGGTACTACTCACCTTCTAGGATGGGGACCGCGTGAGCCACACTTTGCCTGGCTGGAGACGCTGCAAGATATAGCTGCTAATGGATGTCAGTGGCTTTCCTGTTGTCAGTTTATTATCCGGATTACCTGAATGAGTGTCTGGAATTGTAGGCACCTCGGAATGATTGTGGTAGCCTAGCACTAAGTTCCTTCCCCATCCACTCTTATTATTTTATTTGCAATAAAGCTTTAAATGCGTTATGGTTGTACCGCGGCGAAGCATCACTGCTAAAACCTGAGGTTATGCTGTCGATGTTGATGATGAAGACAGTTTTGGGTAACTCAATCCCAGCAAGCATGTGCAATTTAGTTTTCTTTTGTGAATTATGATCCGGACCGAAGCTTGTTTTGTGTTTTAAATGACGAAGGCTCGTAAAGTTTAGATACCGTCCAATCCAGCTTTAATTGGTGGATGGAGCGAGATATTGTACCTTCGGTAATTCTGGTGATCAGAAGATCTAGTGTTCATCAAAATTGATTTCAGCCTGAAGCACTATCGCTTCAACTCAGTTTAAGATCCAGCTAGGGGGGAGGAGGATTTTTAGAGCTCGAGATGGCCCAGTGGTTAAAGCTCGAATTTATTGGCCGGAAGGTCCGTGGTTCGAACCCAACCTCTGCATCTGGACGGCTCCTGTCTAGGTTTGGGCAACCCGGCAGTACCTCAGCCCTTCGAGTGGCCTGGCACCGGAAGGGTGGTACAATTGAAGCAGGGGAATAAGGAGATCCCGACCATAACAATCGCAGTACCATGCAAGCGACTTGAACGAGACAAGTGACCGCTCACTGCCATTTCAGATAGGGTAGGTTGTGTGTAAACACACTTTTATTTGATATGTCAACAAGTTAAACAGACAGACCTCCTGGTACTGTAGTCCTAGGAGAAGAGTGAGTTACCAGGAGTTTCGCATTCTTTTATTGCATGGTTTTGTTTTTGACTGAAAACGATAAGCCACAACGTATCGGTCGTCGCACCCCTCAACTTCTTCAACGTCTTCCAAAAATCCACAAGTCTTATTTTAGGTGTGAGTGGTTACTTTATCACTAGCTCGCTGATAGATATCTTTGAATCCGTCCGAACGAAGCGCCGTTTCAAAATTGGCTATGAACTCTCGCCCTACTCTGAGACGATCGCGTGTTCTTTCGATGTACATTCACCGCCTACTGGTGTCCCACTACACAAACTGTGAACGTTCACCGTTCACCGGAGACCCACCCAGCTCTGATTAATCCACCCACTCAAATCAAAATGATTTCATTTCACTGTGGCAAAAATACCAAGGTTTGTTTCCAATACACCAGCTGAAGGCATGGTATTGCCACTGGGAGTCCTTTGGAACAGACATTAAATGCTGGTATTCTCATTGCGAAACTTCAGCAGTCGGCGGAAAACCACGTTCGGCTACAGCCTTTCTATAGACGACATTTGATAGCATTTTGCTCTTGTCAGTGTATAGGGAACAAGCTGACAATTTCCTCTCAGCTGTCAGGACACTTGATCAATGCATCAGGGAATAAAAAAGACATCGTATTGTTGCTTTGTAAAGCTGTTTGAGGGACCAAAATCAAAATAGATGTTTCTTAAACTAACCTGAAGCCCAATCGGGTGCGTGCGAGCAAAGCAAGTTTTGAATATATATTGTTGTAATTAACTGTTGTCCCCGCTCCAGTGCCTTAGGGTCGCCAAAAGACTCGCCAACAATGAACACAACAGCTTTATTGCAAATAAGCCAGTACAAAAGTTTCAAAGGGCATCGTGGTGGTTAAAGCGCATTTTTTGTCCTTGAATCCAGGCTTTCCTATCAGCGTTGGGTGAACGCTCATCGTCGTCAACCGTTGCTGACCTGATTGCCTGTTTGAGCGTCAAATCGGCAGCTGGCTCTTCTGGCCTAGATGCTTGACGGTTTCCCTAGTGCGATTTCGGTGGGGTTTGGGGGTCTCAGTAGGACCATTTTCAGGAATCAGACCGTCTTGACGTTATATATATATATATATATATATATATATATATATATAGGTGTGTTTATACTATCGCGGTTGTTCGGTTGCTTTCGCTGCCAATGCCTATAGATAGCTCAGTTCCATACCGGCAAAATACTAACAGTAACTTTTACATAGTCCCTGAGAGAGGTCACTCATCTGATTGGTGTATCTGACGCTCTGACGGCTCAATTAACTCCGAACTCTCATTTGTTGCTTCTGTTAGTTGCTCGCAAGTGGGAACTATCACAACGCGCGCCCTAGGTTAGTGTTAACTGATCCCACTTGTCAACGCCTAAGCTTAGGAGGAGATAATGAAGAGTCCATCCGCAACTTTTTAAAAGACCCATATTTACAACTGCAAGTCTACGTACCAAGATGTATGGATAAGTTTTCGTGAACTGTGACAGGTCTCTGAATAGGCTCACACACTAACCTTCGCCTTGGCACAAAACTTTGCGATTTACATTATTGCACCTGCTCGTACTTTGTTTTAAGTTTTGTAACCCTCCCCCTTTCAGGTTAGTCCTGCCGACGGACAGGTCTTGCGCTTCGGACCTTTTGATCCGACCCACGACGTCCTTGAACAGATCAAGGGGGTGAGTTACTCCCTCAAAGAATTTCTCGGTACACCACCCTCTACTACCGGACAGAAGGATCGGCAGTTATACCAATGCGTCATATACCTCGGCCCCGGTGATTGTCATCGATTTCTTAGCCCCACAGACTGGACTGTGTCTACAAGGCGCCACTTTCCAGGTAGGCCTACTTTAGGGCCTGGATGGACCCAGTCGTTTGCTGCGTCTGGGTATCACTAGCCGTCGGGCGTGTATACATTGCTTCATATTTCAAGTGACATCTTTGTTTTTATCCTCTCAGATATCTTAAGTAACCCCAACGCCTATAACAACTTGGAATAGGGTCTAACGCTCAGGTTCATTTAGTACTTTCGGTTGATTAGACTTAAAGTGGGATGCTCTGCCAAAGAGCCTTTCTTTCAGATTGAGACGCACAACATAGTGGAATGAATCACTGAGTCCATAGTCTCCTTGTGACCGGTGAGTTCGTGCGTCCCCCAGACAGAAACCGTGGTGCGCAGTACAACCACGTGTAACATGGTCAGGTTTCAACTGGATGCTATCTTTTTATTCAAAATGCTGCCAGATGATCCCTACATCGCCTTGCTTTTTCACCCTACAGTTACGCCTAATTGTTCCGGTAAACTAATTTTTCCATCCGCTGCTTTTTACTAATCTAAGTTGGTTTCCTTCAGTTCATGGAGTGAAAGTTATTCTCACAAGGCTGGTGAAAATGGCTTACGGATAGGCGCTTATGAGCAACACCTGAATTGTATTTTACGAGACTGCAGGTCAATACTTTTTGGCTTGGGACGACGATTAACGTCATTCTGCGTATTGGGGCTGCAATGTTAGGTCTGAAGTAAACCCGTTAGACTACAACCACCATCACCACTGTTATCTAACATCGACTTCTGCTCAGTAGATGACATGCACCCCGTAACGGAGTCGTATGGCCGTGTGTTTTTCCATGTTTTTCATCACCGAAACTCACAGGTAGATGAGTATGTGAAAAGTACGTCCCGTTGTCGAATTTTAGCTCTTAAAAATTTTAACATGGTGGATAGCAGAAGAAGAACATAAAATTTCCTGCGAAAAACTAGTGATTTTCTTGAGTTTCTACCTCAGTTGTATACTTGCTTATCGGAAACGATCGTTTTTTCTAGGGAATATCACCCGCCTCCAGCTGCAACACAACTATACGATAGGGGGAACAAGGCCCTTGCGTCCCCTTCATCATGATAGTAGCCCAGTTTTCGAAGACGCAGCCCAGCATAACTATGTTGTAGATCACTCTTATGAAGAATTGCCATATCAAGCCAAATTTGAACAAAGCCACTCGCATCACTATACATGTTGTCCGTTGTCTAGTCCAAAAGCCCGCTCCGTGTCAAACGTGCAGCACTCACATCCTCTTAAATTGCATTACGGAACACCACCGGTGCGTGTTAGCCTATCTACTACTTATGTTTGCCAAATGCGATTGATGGTAGTCTTGCAGCCCTGTGCTAATCGGCTGTTCCTCAGTAGAAGTGGGTTTGATTATACCGTTGCTCGTCTGGTTGTCATCCAACTTGGAGCCAGATTCACTGCATAGCCACCAGCTCGCGATTGCGAGGCCGTTTTTGACCGTCCCTTTTCCTAGGACATTCACTTCTAACTATACTACGCTTTCCGTTCCTAATTTTAACCAAAATTCCCCGGAAAACATAGGAAACAAACTTCCCGTTTAGCCATCGAAAAACATTTGAACCCACAAGCCTAACAAAATGGCTTTAAATTATGCATCCAGGGCGCCATGTCATTCGCAATTTGGATGAGACAAGCGGCTTAGGGTAGAAAAGTTGGCATTTTTGAGTACCCACTATTTGAGCATTAGGTTTCAAATCAGGCACTGTTGCTCCTCGATGCGAGACGTATGCCTTCGGATGCTGAGCTTAATTCAACCGGAAGACATTTTAGACATCAGCTCAGACACATTCTCGGCGCGTATAGGAGGCCTACTGGAATCAAGCAGATCCGGAAATGAAGGAAGTTAGAACGACTGGAGTTGTTTGGAAACTCTTTCACCTCATACGAGATCTAAAAAGCCGATCATTGGTGAAATCATCGAAGTTAATGTACAAGAAGAACCAGTGTCTTGGCTACTGGGCTGGGTATTTTCAACCTCATTTCAGTAGGCTGTCTGTCTCTGCACCATTGTCTTCCGTTCAACCCGCCGAATTCGAACCTTAATCCGCCAATTTAGACCCTCTCAAGTTCTGAAGTGTTAATGCTCCATTCTGTCTTTTCAAGCCACGCGGCTAGATCAGCTCTATTATTCAAGGACGGTGGCAAAACATTGTGTTTGGTTTCAACTAGGTTGTTCAAACTAACTTGGAGCAATGATGCGTCGCAGCAAACTTGGGTCAATCAACCATTGTACGTTTGTTCAAAAACGCCATTCAAAGTGATTGCTTCAACCATAGAGGTATAAGCCCTTCCCCAGGTGTAATACGGCTACTGCCCTCGGTCACACTGCGACATATGACGTAATCGGTTCTCGAACACCAAATTTCCTCATCGTGCCAAGCGCTTGAACAGCGTCACGCACACGTCCGACCTACTGTGCTTCTTTTCCTTGACTTCAAAAGGCATTTGATTCCATGGGTAGACCGGCTCTCCTACGTACACTTTTCCAGTGGGGATGCCCTCGAAGGTTGTGAATATTCTTCTTGCCATCTTATTCCCACACTTATGGTCGCTTTTTGGTTTGCAGTGGGGTTCCCCAGGGTTGTCCCTCTCCCTACTTTTGTCCAGTAACATCATGAAGTGCACTATCCGGAGAACAGGGTCTGATTATCGAGGTCACGTCTAGAGAAAGGCTAATAAATTTGGATTATGCGGACGACATTGTATCGCCGTTCGACAATCATATGTCCACACAAAGGACTAAACAAAATAGTGGATGTGTCAGTATGCGCTGTGCATCTTCAGGAACCAGAGTTCCGCAAACCAAGCGTATGAAGGGTTTGAATGCGACTGCCGTCTAGGCGACCCGTCTTCTAGACGGCCTGCATGAGTTTCCTTCCTTGACTGGCAATATTGGAAAATATGACTGCTGACCGACCATTTCCTATCTTTTTTCAGTCAAATTTGGCAACTGAATGTTCGAAACTGTACGCTTGTGTTTTGCTTTGGATTTTCACAGTAGGGACTTCACTTGGATTTTGGTAGTCTTAATAATAGTGGTGCATCGGTGTTTAGTCCCTCTGTTGAATTTCTAAGGAAACCGGTGAAAACAAATCCTTTTCACGGAGCGCTCTTGATCTAATGAATATCAGGTGTAGTAAGAAACTTCGAGGCAAAATACCTCATGCTGCTTCCTTTTTTCATGATGTCACTATTATGAATTTTGGATGCTTTGTGTTATGATCTGTCTATTGGCTAGATCCATGTTTTCATTGTAAAAGATGTCTAGTTTCGTACGTTTCTCTTGATCTGCTGCCAATAACTGTTGCCTTGCAGGCAAGCTCCTGCCCGTCAATCCGTCTGTGGCTTCTCGGCTTCCTGGACTTTTCCCTCTCAACGAACGTGTTGTGTATCTGGGCAGCTGGGCTTACGGATATATGTCGTTGTCCGCCGTGGGTGCTGTCGGCGTCGGTAGGATTCGTGTTCCTTGGGATCCATCTCTGACTACCAATAATAAGTTCCATTGCAATATTCGGAATCGTCGTGCTGGATCCGAAATGAATCCGTTCATTGAACTGAACCTTTCTGAAGCATCCGCTCTCCGAATTAAAGGTAGTGAATTTGGAGAGTTTCGACTCGGGTCAACTATTGTGCTTGTGTTTGAAGCCCCCACACACGCCACTTGGTGTGTCACCCCTGGTGTTCGTGTTCGAATGGGCGAGGCACTTTTACGGACATAATCTGGAACTTTGTAACTATTTGGGTTTTTTTCAGATGATCTTGCGTGCTTTCCACCAGTGACCACAGTACTTTTTGTGCCTGTATCTAAATCTTTTCTAAATCACTTATGCGCCTGACTTTCTATAGTGTTCAAGTAAACCGGATCCAACAGTGTTTTTGCTTTTTCCTGTGTTTTTTTTTCACGGATGGATCATATGGATGCACCAACTAAACTAATTGGTTTCGAACTGCAATGCAACACTTCCCTGAGTTTGTCTGTTGTCCATCTTTCGCAGTCTCGTAGTCTCCAGCCGACAAATGTCAGCTGGTCGGATCGAATCATCGCACAACCTACTCTGCTTGAATTAGGAAGTGCGAGCTTCCTGCACTTAATCTAACTAACATATCCGTCTCTGGGGTCCACACACAGTTAGCACACAGCTCAACTACTGGTGAATGCTTCAACCGTCATCTTTCCACTGACCTTCCTTGACCTCTTCATTGAAAACTGATGTTCACCTTGTCATACTGGGCGTTTATTATGGATCCCCCATACGTACGTTGTAGTCAGTCGTTCTAACGTAGATTACTATATGCTTGTCGATGTGCTTTGCAGCGTAAGGCGAGATACGAGGACAACACGACGGAAGGCAAAATTCGGCTATCTGTGTTGCCGAGTCCGAAAGCTGTAAGAAACTAAGCCTTAGTAATTTGTCTTTTAACGGAGACGTTGAACCCTGAGTGTTCCGTTTAGGTATCTGTTACCCGGAGCATTGGCTTTTCTAAGTATTTAGCTCATAACGTCAGATGACCGCTTGTTTAATAAAACCCATGGTTAAATCTGTTTATGAAGGTACAGCTCACATTCACGCGATATTGGTGATTGGACGAACATGTTCATTTCTTGCGAATAGTGTTTGTTAGTTGAAACTTGGATATTTGATTGCTTGGTTTTGTTATTTTTTGTCGAGATACTGAATGGACTTCGATTTCGGCCGATCGACATGCTTGAACGTTTAACCAGATAGCATTCCAGTTTATGGCTCTAAACAGCGCGAGGTTTGAAGTGCGGCAGGTCTGCGGTTCTCCTTTTCTTCGGGTTGCTTGGTAGCTGCACGTCGGAACCACCCCACGGGTGAACTTCTTCATTACTACGTAGTTGTAGCGCCTTCAAGTCTTATGAAGCCAGCCGCGACACGATTCCTTGATTCATAAGGTTCAACTAGGAGGGAAGTTACTCGCTACAAACTTCCGTTAATTTCTAAGCAGACACTTGCTAGTTCTCTAAGCCGGTTTGTTGGGTCAAAAAAGTCATGGAATGTCGGAATTTGAGGGTTCTTCCTACCGATTTCTTATTCAACGCATGGCAATACCTAGTTTGCTGGGTAGTTGCTCCCGCATGTTGTAGCTTAAACTTTTTGTATCTCAGTAGAATTGCAGTCAAATCGCACATATCGGTGGATTGCAATTTCCAACCCGACAATCGTCCACGAAACCATCCAGATATCAGGCCTGAATGCAGGTTGATATTTGTGCACCCGAATGTCTTATAATGCATAACAGAACACTAGGGAGCAGTCTGGTTGTTTTCTCACCTCGGGACATTACTCAATTGAGGCCGTGAAAATTTAATCGCCCAATCGGTATCACGTCATTCGCTGCGTTTAACAATAGTTTCGTGCATGAAATGCATCGAAAAATGATGTTAGCCAAGGGTGAACCATGAAGGCTGCAAGTTTTTAAAGAAGTCCTCTATTAATCCCCTTTGGAATCTATGTAATCAACAAAAGTTTTAAGTGCCTTCCTCCAGTACTTTGTTTTCACATGGCGCTACCTAAATTCGAGGAAATGTCTTGGACTGCTCAATACAAGTTTAGTTCCTGGAGCTAACTGGTTCAGCGTAATTCCATAATTTCCATCAATCTCGTTTTGTGTTTGACAGATGTATCAGTTTGTAGGTCGGAGACTCAAATGAATCTTTCGTTTGTAATATTCTCAAACTGGATGTGTTGCACAAATTCACGGATTACTCTGCAGAAAATAAAACTAGAATGAACAGATAGCGATGTACTCTCTCCCAGTTTGTTTTGCGATTCAAGCCCATACAGCCACTTTAATTGCAAGCAAATTTCCGTGACGCTCTACATTTTTCTCTCACACAGTTTCAACAATTGATCAGTATGCAGGTAGGCTTAGGTTTGTTTTCGTCTAACACGTTGGAAGTTATCCTGGCGTTTTCCAATTCACGTGAAACTTAGCGATGTTCTGAATATATCCGTACCTTCATCAAAAACAGCACACAACAGACTAACAATGGTTTTCAGCTTGTCGTCAACGGGCCAGTGCACGTCAGGTTTATATATGAGAAACGGAGAGACAAGTACACGTTAAGAGAGGGTAAAGCAAAGCCACTTTGTCTCCTTCAAGTGCCTATGTACATGAGTGCATGCATACTACTGTAATGCTCCTAATGATGCGTTGTCGGAAAGTGTGACCAGTTTAGCAGGCTAGCCTTGACAGTTTCAAAAGACTGGGTACCCGCAGCCCAGTACAAACTGATTCAGCTGTTTCCACCAAATTTGTGCGTACTTATTTAAACGAGTGATGAAAACCCAGTATATGACTTCAAAAGCAGTGTTGTTTTATTCAGTATGGCATGTATCGACAGGTGAGCAATGATACCGCTCCAATGTGATCCTGTGCTGTCACACTATTGAGGGATGCTAGTGGCAAGTTGACGGATCGTACGTCACAGATGCGCCCGAAGGAGTAAATAACCGTGAATGAGGTCAACACCATTAGCTTGTCCTTGTTATTCAGTGAAAGTGTTGGATGACTTGAAAAGAGAACTTCACGTGGGCTGCGTGAAAGGTAGCATTAATGGCACTATTAAATCTTCGTATTGGCATCTCAGAAATGAGCGTTTCTTCCCCATGGCTATTGTAGGACGGTTGTTGGCTCTGAGTTTGAGGTTTTACTCGGCAAACCTCTTGGTGTAGGAGTAAGCTGTGCAGAAGGTCCAGTCCCCCTGCAATTTAGCTCCAATCTATCTCTAGCTGTCGACACCAGACACCTAACTGTGCTTCGTTTCTGTGTCAAAGGAACGAAACTGGCGAATCTGGTATGCCGTTCACTCCAGTTCTTTTTATGTAGTGCATCTGGCAGGCAAATTAGGTGCACATCAAGAATCGGGATTCTCATTTTCTTTCTTCTTTAGGGTGAATGGTATTAAACGGTGGACACTATTAAGTCATGCGGCCAATCTTCCCAGATCGCACTGTGTCTACAATATTGGAAATATCTACGTACCGGTCTAATACAATACTGTATTTGGATGCGTTAAAGCAAAGACGTAAACCTATCAGCCAGACTGAAATGGTGAGGCCATTCCCACAACATCGCTTTGTCTATAAGGATTACCACTGAAAAGAAAATGAATATTCAAGGTGCAGCGCGGCAACAGTCCACGCGGCTTCGTTACGGGCCTGAGGTTCGTCTCTATCCTGACCATCGATTAAGTGTAAAATAGCCCATTCTCTAAACAGTAACAAATTTTTGAGTGTGACATTTAAGACCAACACTAGTACTCTGGTGATTTCAGTCTACTAATGCCGAACTTGTAGAAATCCACTTGTACACTGGGAATTAAAGATAAACCATCTGAGGTATTCTTTTCGACTATTCGTCTGAAGAGTTTGTCACTCAACCTGCTACTGTAACATCAGCCATTTTGAATGATAGTACGAACCGATAAGCCTAATAGTTAATATTCAGCGCAGTAGTAAGTGAAACGTATGAGCTTAACACTCATAAAGCATATCACTCTCTAAGCCCACAATACAATGGAAGATCGTGGCATAAAAATATCCGCTTCGGGATGTTTAGAACCACACCCAACACAGAACGACCATTATAAATACCTTTGAGAGGTAATTTTGGCTAGATTGATGCCTTGAATCGAAGGTAGAGTGGAGATAGATTCACTGTGAATGATGTGCTGCATCCAGCCCCACACCCGCATCGTCCTGTTGCAAAAAGCATGGAAAAGGTTGACGATTCTGCAAACTTAGAGTTCTGTCGCCAAGTAAATGAATATGGGTCTGCAGATCCTCACAAGCGTCATGCCGCATCACCGCAGTGTGATACCTACGTTGTCAGTTTACCAGGCAATCCTGATTCCGGTCCTAATCCAGAAGACGAAGGCTGGAGTCTGGACGGATACCGCAGTTTTATATCCACGTGACGCCTAGGCCTCACAACTAAACCGCTGGTACTCCGCCCGTTTTTGATAATAAAACGATGAAATAGTGTTTTTGGATCGGAAGGTATACTTCTTATTAGCAATTCGATGAAATGTAGATTTTCTTGCCGAGGATTACCTGTCAACAAGGATGCGACACGAACTCAAACCGGGAATGCAGCGTATTTTTTCTGGCAACTAATGGCTGGTACATTACGAAAGTCAACCGGTTCAGAGCAGCGTCAGTGTATTGATTAACTTTTAAGGCGAGCCACTTTTCTGTCCGATGCTACAATTACAGTGGGAACACCAGTATCATTATATTTCTAATGCGGGTCGCTAATACTAGTACGCTTCTTGGTAAATCCGTAGGGGTGATGTGCAACCAGGGAAAACTGTTCATAGATATCTCACAATATTCGGGTCAGTCAACGCTGACTCGCCTTATCAAACGAGTTTTCTGAAGATTCCCTTGCCATCAGGCTTGTGGGCAATAGACAGGATAAGCTTGTTCTTTTTTGTACAAAATCACTCCAGTTTCCGGTATTGACTACGCCGTCCTTTGAGGTTGTCCTGGTCAGATTTTCATCTTGGGTACTATAGAGGTAGGAGGCGCATAATTGAAGTTGATCGTATTTCGGAACACGTCTGACGCACGCTGAACATATCTCATACTTCCATCACACCTTTCCATAACGACCTTACGAACTCCACTGCACACCAATGTTATCTGCTAACTCCGTTGGATTCTCACCATTTCAAACTTTGTGCTAAGGAGCTCATTTTTGCTGCCTTTCTCCGAGGGCACATGGTTAAGTGGAAATTACTCACCATGCATCGCGAATGACCTTTAAACGAACCTTTTTCAGAAAGTGAACTTTAATAGATGTCATAAGTTGCACCGTTACAAACCTAACGCTACTTGTCTCGGGCAGTTGCACTTCCAGAATGTTAGGCCTTACTTTTTACTGCACGTCAATGTCCTCGATGTCCGAAGAACTCAATCGCAATGAGAATTTAGGTGCGATCCTTCGGAGGGTGTGCGCATTTGCAAAGTCGAACTAGTTGACATATCATGAATTATTGGACGGCAAAATAAACTCTGGGTGTTTACCCTGATCCGTCATGTGTTTAGTTTATGCATCTATAGGAATGGAAACATGCTGGGGTAGTTCTCAGTTTTCTGTATGTTGCGTAGACTTCTCTATGGTTGAACCGATCAAACTCTTACTCGACTTAGTTTCAATAATTCGACATCCTTTATAAATGTAGGTTTTCCATCAGTTATTCATTTGAATGCACTCGAAACGTAAGGACACTAATTTTAATGTGTTCTTCATCGGTTTAAGTAAAATCGAAGAATGTTAGATACTGTGTCGACCATAATGAGGATGGAACTGAAGCTGTAAGTGTAATCCTACATTTTGATGAGTTAATTATCGACGCCTTGTTGACAGCTTCCTTGTGCAAAGCAGGTGTATTACCCACAGGATGGTGATATCGGCTTTCAACCCTGATCATGCAATACAAACATGTGTTGCTAATCAGTGGGGACAGGCCTATTCTCAACAGTTCGCTTGATAGTCACTGAGCTATTATTCGCATTAAGGTACGGGTTTGTGTGCCATACAGGCGTGCATGATGGTAGTTCCGCAGAATACCGTGCACAATTTTTGGAGCAACACGATGAAACGATTAGCATTTTGAGAAATTTACTCGTGGAATGGATGTTGACCAAGGTTCAGCATGTCGTAGGAATTTTGTAAACCAGACAATGGCTCAACTATAGATGCCTACTCTTATGTATAAGATGAGGATTTCAACGAATACAACTTGTTCCTTTCTTCCATTATATTTTACGTATAGTAGAAATAAAGGTAGTTCCCAGCTTTGGAGGAAAGTTGAGTCTGTGTGTGGGTATTTCATCTATAACACTGATGAAATACTACAATAAATTTGCCTAAAAAGTGTAACAGACGCCTCAGCTGTAAACAAGTAGTGTTTTTATGATACGGTACACTGAAAGGAAAAATGGTAACGGTTGTAATGAAGTTGCCTAATAGATATAAATTCTACTTGTGCCTGTTAACATTTAGGCTCATTGTTTAATTTTATCCTAAGATTTGAACCTTGTACAAAATCATTGAATGGACTGTATGTTTGCAAAGTGGGGACGCGCGATAATGGAACCCGTCATTCATAACATATACTGCGTAAACAACTACTTGGCTTACAAATGCTGCAAACATTTGCTAATCTTGAGTTACATCAAATTGTTGGATAAATGCACTTATCTTCGAGAATCCAATCACACCAATTTTACTGGTGGTGTTACCTTCTGTAGCAGTAAAGGCTGCGCTTCGTCTGTTTATCACCTTGTTGATACCTGCAGGCAGAAAGTCACAAGCAAGTGGACCAAGAAGTTTAAAACCCTCACTCTCGACAGTTAAAATCCAATGTGGAGGAGAATGTCCTTACTAGCCAAATGAATAATATCCTTAGGTAACAGTTTTGCTACTCTCACTAGTTCGCGCCGATTACTAATGCAGCAAGTAACAACCAGTAATCGGCTGCTGATGCATTAGTCCCAGTTAGACATTTAAAAATGACATTACTCACAACAGATCGACATACCTGGTAAAAGTTTTATCTTGAGTGACATAAAAATTTGATGTACAAGTGGACAACTACGCGCTCCTAATACACGGCCAACCAACATAGTCGCGTACTTAAGATGGTGATACCTGGCAGACATCATGGGTTACAGAATTGTCTGGATTGCCCCGGTATATTTCGGGTTGCCGTCCACCATTTTCGTATCTGCATCGTTTCGTAGGTACGACATTTATGAAGACTGGTCAAAAAGTTAATTATCGGTTGACTCGGCGTATTGTTTCAAACTTTTCCCAGTAAAGATTTCCAGCAGCTTTTGATCAAATAACCTATTCCTCAGGCTTATTCAAAAGCGTTATTCTTGGTTTCTCATGATTAATGCATTTGGGGTTTGTGCATGGTACAGTCATTTAGTAGAAAATTATCTCAGGGGCTGTCACCCAGCAAACATCGTTCTTCGCTGATGTATAAAAGATAGAGCCTTCGGTTATGTTTTGTCGAGTGACCGAGTTGGTTCAGTACTACGTAACAAGAGCAATCTACTCTTGTGTACAAAATTTAGGTTTAACCGACTAAGTTCCTGTCGACCGCAGATTAGTATGAGGCTCACAAAAGCAAGCACAATAAATACAAGCAGTTTTTTTGGGTTGGACGACAAAATATGGAATATTTATGCTAACTGGTGGGAAATTGCTCCTTCGTCACTCCACTGGACCTACTACAGCCAGTTTTATATTTACCATATCAATAGGATATTCGCCTTTGGACAGAAATGTCCCTGAACCAAGACGTGCGTAACTCTGTTAGCCTTTAAATTCCAAGCGGCAAGTGTACTTACCTGTAGGATACTCAAATGTACTTAACCGTCTATCTTACGGTATGGTGTCGAATTACAGATATCCATTGTGTAGAATTGCTAAGCCTATCAAATTATTCATGAACCTCTTGTCATAAGTCTCATAAACGATTAATTTATTGTCACCCGGACGAAAGTGTGTTAGCTGTCGCTTGAAACGGAGTAACCTAAGGAGGTCTTTGCATCAATGCTCCAAGTATGCTGCAAGTTTACTAAGTCCGTTAGGAAAGCATGGCATTGCAGTGGAACGTCGCACAAGTATAAGAGCAGTGTTGAAGATGTTGGAAACATCCTAGAGCATCACTGCAAATATCCTTCATTAGCTTGATGTAAAAAGTCAAAAATGTGCTTGCTCATTACGCCACTGTTTCTGCAGATATGCTATTAAGCGTCAACCTAAGTACGCAAACTCAAAAACAAAGCTCCCTGGAAGGGACTTGGATCCGGGGAGTAAGCAACGTATTTATACTGTTCACTATACCATGCTACGGTAGTCCAGATGTATCGGACATTACGTTATTCATATCAAGAATTTCATCAATGAGTCACCATTTCATGCTTATTACACGGATTCACGGATTGATACACAGAATCGAGGCTTTTGCCCAAGTTTCCCTGGTCGGTTTTGTTCTTGTCGTTCAGCGGCTGTCGTACACCTGAAAGGCACAAGCGAAAAAAGGGTGTGGCAGTTGCGGTGTTTTGTACCTTTCTTTTACTTTCATTATAACGTTACGTATTTCACCAATTGCATAAACGTTTTTTGTTTGAATACGCAAAACCACACAAACGCGCATTTGTACAACTAACATACAATACAGGCATGGTCACCTGCTCCGACTTTCGCTTCACATTTCGCTCGCGCTTACAGCGGTCATTCGCGAGCTTCATGTGCTAACTCTGGTATCAAACCATTTTAGACGGTCTTCGGAGTTTATTGTATGTGAGAGCTTCCCGGAGAGAAGATCCCTGGATATCCACGATCGGATTATTATTTATTCGCTGACCTGGGCCAACGACGAACTACTTTAAAGAGAGCAATTCTTAGTGAGTCTGTTCCATTCGACCCTTTTTATTATTGTGTACCCAATTCAGAGTAATTATATTTATTCCTTTGTCACACACTCCTCCTAAAGTACATTTTGGGTACACAGCCCACTACACAGCGCTAGTTAAGTTTTCAGCGAGGGGCAGTATGTTTGCCAGCCCGAGGACTCACATTGGAAAGTGTCTAATAGTGTTTTGAAGTGGGTTCTAGAAGGAGCGTTTACAACCGTCGGAGGAAGGTTATTCCACACAACGACTACACGAAATGAGAAAAAATTTTGCCTAATAAAAGTGTGCGCTCTGAGCTTGAAAATCTTCTTACCATGTCCCCGCCGTGTTTGCTGGCTGAACGGTGAAAAACCTGTTGGCCAAACCTTGTTCAAATAGGGCATAAGTAAGAACTAGGTCCCCTCGGAGGCGGCGATACTCGAGGGGAAAGAGGTCAAGCGCCGTGAGACGCATTTCGTAGTCCACGGATTTAAGGCCCGCAACCATTTTCGTAGCAGCTCGCTGGACACGCTCAGTGAGGGTTACGTCCTTCGTGCGCCCTGAGTAGACAACTTGGTTGGCGTATTCAAGAAGCGGTCTGACGTAGGCCCCATAGAGTATTTGGAAGTCCATGCAAGTAATACGGGGGAAGGTGCGCCTAATCATTCGTAGAACGGCGAATGCCTTTTGGGCCGATTTCTCATGGTGCATTGAGAAGTACATGTTTGAAGAGAGTCAGATACCCAAATCCTTTTTGGTATCTATCTTCGTGATGTCTCCTGGTCCATTCTCACCATGCACGGCATAGGCGTTTGCTGAGTCTCCTCCAAATGACATATGGACGCACTTCTCGTCATTCAGAGGAGGGTGCCAGTCCAACGACCACCATTTTGCAGCGTCTACATCCATTTGAAGGGCACTGGTATTGGTACTCCAGGATTTCAATTCGTCCGCAAAAAGTAGACATGGGCTTCAAGGAACGTCTGGAAGGTCGTTGACGTATGTCAGAAACAGCAGTGGTCCCAGAACGGAGCCTTGAGAAACTTTAATGGAGACCGGCGCTGGAGAAGGGTAGGTCGAGCCTACTTTCCCTCGGAATGTTCTGCCTGATAGGAACGCCTTGATTTAGAGTAGCATTTTCCCCTGAACCCCGTAAGACTCGAGTTTGTGGAGCAGCGTGACGTGTTGGGCTTGATCGAATGCCTTGGAGAAGTTGAAAAATATGACATCTGATATGAGTCCCTCGTCTTGGCTTGGGTTAAGCTGTCCATAAATACGTGTATTTTCGTCACACAAGAGCGATTTGGGAGAAATCCGTGTAATTGGTACAAATGCAAGTAACCTGAAATAATGGTAACTGAATTCCTCCATGAACAGACATCATTAGAACTAAGTTAAACTTAAGGTTGCCGGGCTTTTTGTGAGTGTTTCCGCAGTGTTGTGAAATTTGTTTAGGACGAAGTACCTTCGCCTAGAAAGATAAAATTACGTATCCGCCCTCAGTGAACTCAGAATTCTTACTACGCGTTTTACGTGAACATCGCTTTACATCTCGCTCCGCATTCATCTGAACCGCCCGCGATCATTAGAAGCCTGAATGTTGTGGTCTCTTGCTAACACCAACTACATCCGGTACGCATAATTGGTTAAAATGAATTGCTGCGTGACTGTGTACTCATTAAACTCGAGTTTCACCTTGGTCTGAGGATTCCGTGCTCTATGAGTCCTTCGGTGATTTCGCAAAGTCTGACGGCGTTACTTGTCACCGCATTTACCGGACGCTTTCTTTTATATTAGATCTCCACGTAGTCAATATAAACCACTTGTCCTACGGAGAAGGTGGTTTCCTTGGTGCTTGATTCTTCCGATTTGACAGTTTAATTTTCCTTAGTACTCCACATTCACTCACCATTCTACTTGTGGCCCTCCCAATCACAAGAAAGCTGGCTGGTACTTTCTCACCTCGTCCCTTCAATCGGGTTGCCACTTGGACTGCCACAGTAGTTTTAACAAGTTGCGGGTGAAGTAGAGTTGAATGCGTTAGTTACGCTTCCTCGAACATATAGGGCAGAAATAAGCTTAACGCAATAATCGCCGTCCTGGATGGCCAGTAAAAGTGTTGCGGGCCGTCTGTCCACTATTTCGTAACTATGATCGCTCTGCTCTGTGCAGATGAGAGCAAAAGCAGTGATCTAGGTCGCCAGTTCGGACTAACAACCTTGGCAATGATAGTTTTCGGGCTTACAATTTTTATATTCAAGGGCAAAAGCTTTATGACTTGGCGAATTTGCGCATGCTGTATGCTGCCCATTTTTGCTACCACTCGGGTGCCCACCTTCACTTGCTGCAGTCTGTGTTTCCTGCATGGAAAATAGACGGAGTGTAGGCACTCCACTTCTGTTCTGGTAGATGCCGTATTCAGCAAAACTGGAGTGCTTCCGACCATATATATAGAACGTCCTCGCAAGCATCCATATCCGCCTGAGCCACACTGATCTCGCTAGCGAGGTGTGAGCATCTTTTGTGGTTGCTCTAAATTAACGCCCCCAGGCCTCACGCCATCTGCACCATCGGGATGGTCTCCTCTCCGATGCGGCGACTCCGGGATGCAGCTCGTTGTATCGAGCCTGGATTTCTCAGCGATGACAGCTGGTTTAGATTTTCTGCAAAGATAAATAAAACTGTTGGATTTGTTTTGTGGTTTCAACTCATGTTCTTTAGGGTTTACACCCGTCAACAGAGTTGGATATTCCCGGGTAACAGGTAACCCAAGCGTAGATGATCTTATGAGAAGGCCACGTATATTAGAAAGCGTCTGCGCCCATGACAGTTTCCTTGCGATACAAAATCTATGGTTTGTCTCGGTTCCCGGAGGGCACCACTGACATGAAACGTTTGCTTACAAGTTCGGATAAAGGGTTCCATCCGCCTGTGCTGTGATTCACCGGTGATGCCGTGCAGTATAGTGTGACCCATCCGGCCGAAGGCCTTGCGGAAATCATTAAACACCATGCAAACTGTCTGGCAATACGTCCTCGTATGGAACCTACTCCGCGGGCTGTGAGCGGTTTCCTATCTTTCGTTCAGCCGGACTATGCATTTCATGTGCGCAAAAAGGTTTTGGTGCTCTCTTGGCCAGTGGTTCTAGAGGTCTGAGGGTTACGGACATCAAGCAGATGACCGGTATTTGTTGGTACCCGTACGATTATGATCTTCTGGAGATTTATTTGGTTCTTCCCGTACGCCGGTCGGTGGGACCATTTAGTGCTTTTAAAAACGGGCTATACACGTGAGCCGAATGTATTGAAGTGATGGATGCTGGCTGCCTGCCTATAAGGAAATGAGACCCGTTCACTTATGGTGCACTTGCGTTATTGGGCTTTAGCCGTAGTCATTCTACTTCCATGGAACTGCGGTTATCTCACGCTAGTCAGATTTTTTAGAACCTGTGTCATAAGATCAGGCGCATTCATCCTGCGAGTGGCGTACGTAGGCTGTGGCGCAGCAGTGTTTTGCGAACAGGCTGGTCTCTCTCTCTGACTAATGGTAATGATTTCATCCGTGTTCATCAGCCCGGAAGGTTGGCTATGTTCCCAACCTCCTGGACAGATCTATTCATACATTCTGTTAGAGATGCGACTTGCGCCGGTACGACGCGTCTCCTTCTTTGTGCAACCGCCCTTATGGGGGACATTCTGATCTTTACATTTTACTGACTATCCAGACTACTGCTCTCTGTAAAGCTGAAAATAAGCCTTTGCGCCGGGAACAGAACAAAGATCTTTGATCCTTGGCACCGTAGGACTCCCTGGCGTTGCTTTAAATGGCTTCTGGGAGGGAAAATAAGGCATAAAGTGGCCTGCATGAAAAGTTTCAATAAACTGTACTCACTGAGCTGACATCCAGCGTTTCGCACCCTGTTGGTTGTCGCCGAGATACTCTAGCTCTTGGGCAATTCACTCAAGAAGGCCACTGTGGTGACATTGAATAGATGCATTGAAAATGCAAAGCAATCACNACGAGTTGTTCTTGACCTTCTTCATGGACTCGCATCCAGGAATCAGGGTAACAATGTAGTTGATTAGTGCATGTTTCGTGTGACCCCACATGAATAAAGATCTAACGGCCTGGGCCAAACAGTGCATCGCCTGTCAACGCAGTGAGGTAACTCGGCATACAAACTCACCTCTCAGCCTACTTTCAGTTCCTGATGCTCGATTCACGCACGTTCATCTTGATATTGTTGGTCTACTTTCCCCACCAAACGGTCTTACTCATATTCCTGCCATGATCGATCGTTTTACCCGTTGGCCAGTAGCTGTGCCCATTTCGAATACTTCAGCTGAAACGGTAGCCTCTTCGTTTTTACAGCATTGGGTGAGTAACTTTGGCATACCTTCCTCCGCCACTACCGACTGCGGTTCACACTTTCAATGTAAGCTCTTCTGTGAGTTTTCTGCTCTTTTTGGTTTACATCACATTTCGACAACCGCGTATCAGCCCTGTTCCAACGGTCTGGTTGAACGTTTCCATCGCTACCTCAAGGCTGCATTGACTGCCCCTCATTTTGCTTGCTATTCGTTCCACTAATAAGGAGGGTCTTCACTGTTCACCAGCCGAACTAGTATATGGCACAACTTTAAGTTTACCTGGTGAACTGGATTCCCCTTCTGGCGCAGAGCCCATTGCACACATCACATTCATCACCAGCCTGAAAAAGCACCTGTCTGAACTTCGTGCGACGCTGACAAGACGATCAACACGAACAGAGCTCATCTCAACCGATCTCTCTTCTACACCATTTGTAGTTGTCCGACATGACGCAACGAAGAATCCACTTCAATCCTGTTATGCTGGTCTCTTCAAGGTCATCGAATGCCACTCCAACTACTTCGTTTCAGAGAGAACCGGAAAGCATGATACAGTCTCCATTGATCTTCTGAAGCCTGCCTTCATCGAAACACCCACGACCACATTCAGCAATCCTGCATTTCCACCGGCGCCCGCACCTACTCAGATACCCCTACTGCCAACCTAACTCCTTCCACTAGTCGTTCTGGACGACGTGTCCGTTTCCCTCAGCACTTAACTGATTACGAAACGTGAAGTGAGCACATTTTTGATTCACTATTATCATTATTCGAGCGCTTTCCACTTTCATGGCCAACGATCCAGGGGGAGAGTAGTGTGGTGTTTTGTACCTTTCTTTTGCTTTCANCCTGGGCCAACGACGAACTACTTTAAAGAGAACAATTATTAGTGAGTCTGTTCCATTCGACCTTTTTATTATTGTGTACTCAATTCAGAGTAATTATATTTATTTCTTTGTCACACACTCCCCCTAAAGTAGCTTTTTGGATACCCAGACCACTACACATTGCTATTTAAGTTCTCGGCGCGGGGCAGTATATTTTACAGCCCGGGGACTCGCATAAGAAAGCGTCTAATAGTGCCTTGAACTGGGTTCTAGAAGGAGCGTGGACAACCGTCGGAGGAAGCTTATTCCACGCGTCTACTACACGAAATGAAAAAAATTTGCCTAATAAAATTGTTTGCTCTGAACACGAAAATCTTCTTACCATGTCCCCGCCGTGTGTTTGCTGGCTAAACGGTGAAAAACCTGTTGGCCAAACCTTGCTTGAACAGGGCATAAGTAAGAATTAGGTCTCCTCAGAGGCGGCGATACTCGAGGGGAAATAGGTCAAGCGCCGCAAGAGGCATTTCGTAGTCCACGGATTTATGGCCGGCAACCATTTTCGTAGCAGCTCGCCGGACACGCTCAGTGAGGGTTGGGTTCTTTGTGCACCCTGACAACTTGGTTGACAACTTGGTAGACAACTTGGTTGGCGTATTCAGGAAGCGGTCTGACGTAGGCCTCATAGAGTACTTGGAAGTGCATGCGAGTAATATGGGAGAAGGTGCGCCTAATCATCCTTAGAACGGCGAATGCTCTTTGGACCTACTTCTCATGGTGCATTGAAAAGGAGAGTTTTGAAGAGAACCAGACCCCCAATTCCTTTTTGGTATCTATCTTCGTGTTATTTTCTGCTCCACTCTTACCATGCACGGTAAAGGCGTTCGCTGAGTCTCCTCCAAATGACATATGGAGGAACTTCTCGTCATTCAGAGGAAGGTGCCAGTCCAACGACCACTGTTTTGCAGCGTCAACATCCATTTGAAGGGCGCTGGCATTGGTACTCCAGCATTTCAGTTTGTCCGCAAAAAGTAGACATGGACTTGAAAGAACGTCTGGAAGGTCGTTGACGNGTGCGCCAGGTTTCTGCACGGGCAACTTCGAACCGGGGTGACGAGAAGACTCGGAAAACCAGGCTAGCAAATCAGTGAAGCTGACCGTGGTGACTTCGAAACGACCAGCTAATAGTCGAGATAATCAGATAAACTCCCGGAGGATTCAGTGTATTTTTTAGAAACGTTACAGAGGTTCATAGGGACAAGCTCGCAATTCGTCATATGCTGAGCAGCTGCAATTCACAGAAACGCTAAGGAAGTTACGAAGCCGGCTATGTTGCTGGGCCACATTCCAAAAATAAGAATGTGCTACTCAAATACAGGCGGAGAAAAAACAAAGCGAACACATTTTCGAGCAGCAGAACATAAGAACCCACAACAAAATAGTGGTAGCCGAAAACAACAGTGAGCACTATATGGCCTTTTCCCACCTTATGTACTTCATCGCTTACAAACAAACTGAGGTGGAATTCCGGTGGCACTCAACCGGCTTCCTCTATACAGTGGAAAACATTCGCAAGTATTTGCACAACATAAGTCCTTGCAGCGCTTGGAGCAAGATGAAGTGCATGATTTTTAGGTAAACCTTCCTCAGACTGACCATGTCTTTTTACCTGATTTTTCGACAAAATTATACTTCCTTTAAGCTTAAAAGGAAGCGACTGGCTTACCAGCACAGAAGACTGGTATCCATCTATTGGTCAGGAACTACATTTGTTATACCTTTATCAGAGTAAAGAGCAAGCTGACGGAGAGCGTTACGAAGCAAGAAACCCCAAATCACCTAATTACCTACAATTTGCAATTCTCGGCGAAACATCGATCCCAAAAAAGTTACCTCTCGACCGACATACTCGTGTTTCTGGATGAGTTAACACGTGGAAAAAACGAAACGCTCATATCGGTCGCCATATTCTGCGATTCTTCGAAAGCAACCGTTCCAGTTCCACGCGCATCACTGCTCCACAAACCGAGTCCTATGGGGTTTGAGTGGGAATATTCTACGCTGTTTCCTGGCTTATCTTTCCAGTGCAATGTTCTTGACGATATTCCTATCAATCCACCTTATCCCAGCATTGCAACCCACCGTATCCTCATAGGGTTCCGTCTCAGGACCCCGTCCTTCCGGTGTGCTCTCAAGTATATGTGCACAATTTGCGAAGACACTTTGGGTCCCACAGTCAGCGCACTTCAAGTGGATGTAGGCGTTGCAAAACCCGGGGCGTTGAATAAAAGCATGTCCACATTTCGCCTGGAGGGAAATGGACGAAAGCTTTCATCATGATGCAAACGAGTCAGGAGATAGTGTGAAGTTGTAAAAAAAGGAATCAGGTATCTCAACCTATGAATGCATGAGCTTCCAACTACATTAAGACCAGTTGGCTCAATAGACATTCGTTGTTCTTCGGATAAACCGGTGCGATCTCACCGTTGTTGCTTGCACCGACTTCCGTGAACTTTGAAGAGCCTACGGCAATCTACTCCTGAGACATGTTGAACAAGTTATCTACCCGAAACGTTGGAATGTTCTAAACCTCATTAAAACTGTTCAATGACATGCTGCAAAGATTGGTACAGGACCCAAATTCGCTGAATACAAAAGACGCCTGGGGGCCCTTCGTCGCTCCTCAACTCTCGTCAACTCTGAAGAGGCCTGATACTTGCGTGCGTCTCATTAAACCAAGGCATCTTGAGTAAGTATTCTACCGCTGAATCTATTGATTCACAGCCTGTGCAGGGCAAGATTCTAAGGCGTAAAATGTGCATTTTTCCTGGGTAACGATTTAAATTACTGCGGGTAGTTGGTGTGTGAATAAACCTTCCTCATTCTGTTGTAAATACTATATCTAAGATCCGTTACAAATAAATTCTTCATGCATTTATGCGAGCATTTGAGCTGGTAAACCTACTGCCCAAATTGGCGACCCTAAAACGTGTGCAACAATCCTTTTAAGCTGTGCATTCCGGGAAAAGTGAGGCCGATTTGCGATGTGAGCCAACCCCACCCAGGAAACCTGGACAAACGCCCCGAGCGCCTGAGTGACCACATGGATGTGTGTGAGAGACACACGACTACGGTGAAGCGATAAACAAGAAGCCAATTATGGGCATAGAACCACTCCGTCAATTCTGAGGGACGATAGACGTTGACGATGTTGCCTTAGAAGTTTGGAAAATCGAACGGTAACTAAGTGTATCTTGCTGAGTCATCTATTGTGATAGCTGCATCAATGATGTGATCTCAAGGCCACCCAAAATAACAAAATGAAGGTCACGTCTTAGTCAAGAACCCAGCGAACTGCGTTAGACCAGACGGGGTTGTGATTGGTTACTGGTTATAGTGAACAATTTCGGAAAAAACAAGCAAACGGTCCGATAAATTAAAAGGATAAGTTGAGTAATACAATTTTGTGTTTTTCGCTTTCTTGTCAGGTTCCGTAGTTGAACGTTAAGCTTTCCATCAACCTGCCTATTGGTCAAAAATTGGTGTGCTCTCTTTTTCGGCTTGTTTCGATGCTCCGTAGTGATCTGCGAACCTCAAAAAAGCGGTTCCATTGTAAATACCATTCTAAATTAACCTGAATTTCAGGACGCATGGTAGCAGGATCACTGTTTTGCCACTTAAATTTGGGGATATTTTTCCCTGAATTCCCTCCGCATTCCGTCGGGTGCACGATGAAACGACTACAATAGAATCCGTTGTACCACAGTAAAACGTAAGCACGAATTGTGATCCCAAGTCATGCATTGGGTGGTAGATTGCAAGCATCCCGGCGACATCCTCGGATCACCGATGGAACAACCAATCAAAGCACTGGATTTCTACTGGTCGGGCTTTCTAGTTTTGTGTCGATACTGACTTGCCATGAGTTCCATTGGTAGTGGTGTAAGTACGCACTGTCGTATTATTTCAATCCGTTGCTAGTATGATCTTTCCGCATCTCAGTTCTCTCGTGGCGGAAAAGTATTTCAGATCGAATATGCATGCAAAGCCGTAGAAAACAGCGGGTGAGTCGAAAGCACTAACGGCAAGAGTCCCCTAGAACTGCTATTGCAATTCGTGGTAAAGACTGCGTCGTATTTGGCGTGGAGAATATTGTGACTTCAAAATTATACGAAAAAGGATGTGTTAAGCGTGTGTATAATATTGATAAACACATCGGAATGGTTTGTTCCCCTCGGCCATGTATCACCCCCCTCCAGGTTGTTGTTGGATTTCAGGTCGATGCAAAGGCATTGGTGAATGTGGCTAGAGAAGAGTGTGCGAATTTCAAAGAAAATTTTGGGAAACCAATCCCGCTTTATGTAAATCGCTCAGTCATCTGCATATTTCTCTAGTCATTGGTTGAAAGAATCGGGATGTACATGCATGCGCACACCCTTTACAGTGCTATTCGACCGTTTGGAGTTTCGCTTCTACTTGGTTCCTATGAAGAAGACGGTCCTCATCTCTATGTTGTGGAGCCCTCGGGCTTGAGTTTTGTAAGTTGGTGTATGTTTTGACCCTTTCGTCGATCCATGACATTCACGCTCTGCTTTGCTACCATTCTCGCTATCACACGGTGCTTCTCCGAATGATGTGCATTGTCTTTATCCTGACTGGAGGTCCCAACAGTAGGGCTGATGGCACCGGCCAACCTGCTTTGCCCTCGGAGGCAACTTCTACGCGTCCGTTTACAGAAAACTCGTTCGTTTGTGGTAGCCGTCATTCAACCCGGAGAAGTATAAGGGCGGGGGTACTGCCAGGCTACCAAGGCCTAGGCTGAAGTAAATGGGGATCCACGGCAAGTAAGAAGTCGGTGGTGTGAACCAGTGACTCCCATATCCATATTAAAACACGATTAAGCTAGACCGCAATGTCAGTATCGACACCGGTAATTCACTGCAATGCGACCAGGTGTTTATCTGAAAAAGGTTACAGCGGGACAAGAAAAAGTTACCCATTCTGCCACAATCACTCTCAGGTGTCCATGCATCTAAACGCTTAGTCAGACATTCCAGACTTGAACTGACGTCGGTTAGCCGATTCTGGCTGAGTGCAAAGATCCCACGGGACCTTCCTCTGGAAGGTGGCCCGCACCCTAATATTTCGTAATATCTTTCACGCCCTGATGCCACGTCCTGTCCACCCCGCAGTTTGTGCCATTTTGGAAGTGTGGAATGCAGCACGCTGCGGTACACAACCGTTCGACATGCATCCCTTACGGTTGAGCCACCGCACCTTATAGTGCTGGATGTTTTCGGTGAGTGAGATTCCCACTGCACAACTGAACATCGCTTTACAAATGTCGCGTTGCGAGTCCGTCGACATCATCCAAATAACAGCAACGCTTCTGAGATATCGGTGGACAAAAACATAGACGCCTGATATCGGTAGCCCGAAGCAGTCAGGTCTCGAAACCGTACAGCAACACAATACATATCGTAGTCCGATACACCTGAGACTTGAAACCTAACGGCATGGCTATTTGGTGAGCCTATTTCGGGGCGTGATGCTTCGTACTCTGGCTTCGTCATATTCATTTCCGTCAATACCAGTGAAACTACGTAGGGATGTAAAGTTTTACAGCCTCCCGTGCTTCTTGAACTGAAAGGCCTTGCATTCTGAAGCATGGCTTTGTATTTTCTAGCTTCACGGTGCACACCGAAAAATGGTACAGCGACGGTTGTTTTGTATAATACCGTCCCGAAGGGACTGGACCTTGACGTGTCGACTGTGTCTTGATGACCACTTTGAACTTTACTGGGTATCCGCATTCGCAGAGTCTGTCAAATTAGGTTGATCAGTTTTGGTTGTGCAACGGGAACTTTCATTGAAGAATGTCCAGCACCAAAAGTTTCGTTAGTTAGGTCATGTATTGCCTATGCCGAAGAGAGTGCTATTCTCCGTGCCCAATTCAGAGTGGCGGTAGCAGAGAGGTGGCCAACCCTTGACCTGGCAGGGGGGTATGAAGGAGATTAAGAAACGTTAGGGCGGGATCGGTGCGTGGTCCTCACTGTGCCTGTTTGGAGGTGCTGTGAGGCATGGCTGCTAATTTTTGTCATTGGTGTTCTTATTGTTGCTTAATTTCCATGGTATCTGGGTTGTAGGCAGTTCGGAATGATTGTTAGGCTGACGCTAAATAATTTCCTCCATTTTGGCTATTTTCTTCACAGTGATGCTTAAATAAATAATAGTCCTACGGCAGCGACGTATCTGAGTTGAACACTTATGTGCTGTCGTCGATGATGTGTTTATCCAATACCACCTATCCCTTCTGCTTATCTTCAAAGCTCGGGGTGTCATCTTCATACTCGAGACTAACAATTTTCTCACCATCGTCGACTTAAGCCGCGGAGTCCTGGAAACATTTTAGTGTGCCTCATTAGTTTATCGACGACGGAACGGAGAGAGATGGACTAGGAATCCCCTCAAGGGCTACTTTTGGGAGAACTTGTGGACTGATCCGCATGCGCACAGCTGTGGGTATAAGGATCAGAATGTGATCAGGGAAACGTGGGGGCATTCTCTGATGGAAAAACGTGATCAGAAGAAGTGATCGACCTACATAATCAAATACACTCTTAAAGTCAAGGAACACCGAGATTTCGGCTTGTTGATTGTGTCTGTGCGGCTTGCTTCTACATATGCTGCTCTAGTACTACCCGAAGGAACATGAAGTTTTGACCGACGGGAATCCCCATTGTCTACTCGTCAAGGTGTCTTCGTAAGATGACAAAAATTGGTGACGCCAAAAGCCCTCTTATAATGTCATCCAGACTGTCACCTTTGTGCCTGCCACATTCGCTGCGAGTGTTCTTCGTGAAGATGGGCACTACTGTCGACTACTCTAAGTTACTGGAGAATGTCTTCTCAGATAGACCGAAATAAGTTGGACAGTCATTGACTGAGGACTTCACTTCTGTCTTTGAAAGGCGTAAGAGGAAGGGGCATAGTGATCCGTCACGAAGAGACTGGACCTTACCGTGGTGTGGCGGTTTGCGCACCTCAGCGACCCATTGAGCTATACTGGGGGTGTCCCGCGACACTCGCAGAGTCTCTCATACCAGGTTGGTCAATGGGTAGAGGTCTGACGAACACAGTCTCCTGGTCCTAGCCCTCCAGGTTGGGGGTTGGAACATGTGTGGCGACGTGTTCCGTAAAATTGGTAATGTATTTGCATTTCCAGCCCAACACCGCTGCCTTGCAGTTAGGCTTTTGAGTCAAAGGCTTTGGTTGAGGACCCTAATCGTCCTTCTGTCTAGGTGTGGGCGCCCTGACAGTATCCCAGCCCTCGTA
>SJOL01006475.1:94600-124541 GCA_004794785.1 Opisthorchis felineus
GGAGTCACTTCTGGTGCATTTATTTGATATCAGGGTTCATGAGCTTAATGGTACAGCGAGCTGACCTGAAAACGGCAATGAATAGGTGCATAACCGGAGTCCGTACAGGAGCATAGGGCAGCGATCGATCCCCACCGTAACTGGTGGCAGTGTGGTCTATTTGAGCCCAGGGGCCGGATGTTTGGTAGGTACCATGTGATCGCACAATACATTCTTCTCCGGAAGTTGGTATTGCAGAGAAACACTCTTGATAAGCACATGTCTCTAGTAGATGCTTCCCGATCTCTGTGAGTGTCGTGTTCGATTCAAGTCGGCCACCCAATTATCTACTTAAGCGTTTGTGTCACTAGGGACCACAGCGATGTTTGGGCTTTTAACAAGTTGCAAAATAACGCATAAAGCTTCTGGCACACTAGAGCTACATTACGTTTGGGCATAAGTGGTTACAATAAACACGGGTGGTTTACTTCCTCCATATGGATTCTGTCAAAAGAATCCTCCAAAGATCACTATTGGCAGGAATCCAATTCAGCAGACCCTTCCGCTCGGTAGCACGGCATCGTATGGACCCCAGCGTTTTCAGCCATCACAAGCGGTGGACACTCGCGAATAGGACGAGAATGACGTTGAAATAAATACAGTACTTCCTCGTATTATCGCTCCTAGGAGGCAGCATAGACCAGAGCAGCGTACGATCAAACGCACTATGTCCTGATTCCTTCAAAGTGTGAACAACAAAAGCGAAACCGGTTTTCGAGACCCGAGGAATTACTTCGAGGTGTTTAAAGCTGTTGCTGAGGGGGACGCTCAGAAGGGTGATGCTGTCGTCTCAGTGCTGGGACCCGCAGCACCAGTAGTCACGACGGTCTGGAGAGAACGGATTCGTGAAAATGAAGGGAAAAAAAGAAAAAGAAGGCGTCAGCAATAGCCTGTTTCGCCTACCCCCCGTGTTGTGTGCAGTCAGTAAGGTGGACCGGCTGGTGGCAGCACGCGGCGGCCGATGTGATGTGATAGTATGTTTGTTTAATTTCATTGTTTTGCATGGGCTAGAATATTATCAGGACGCTCAAAGGTAGACAGAAAGACAAGTAAGGTCCTCGGTCGAAGTTCTCGACCAAAAAGACTGGTCTCAGGGCAGTGGACATCTGCCTGAACACTACCACAGTTGTATAGGCCTTTAAACAAGTTGCAGGGGCAGTGTCTCGGTACCTTTTGACGAAACATGTGCTGACGAGCTAAACTCTTTACTGGAGAGGGCGGATGGTATATGGTTCTGATGCCGTAAATCAGCTCGAACTGACGGTGTCTATTCCATTAGTTTTAGCCAACAGTCTTCAGAGGAATCAGTGTTGAGGTATTTTGCTTAACGCTTTTTTTTACCTCGCCCACCGACCCTTTCCTAAGCGCTGTTAATTCAGTATTTGAGATTTGTTTGGCATACGACGCAGGTGCTCCCCATCTGTTGTGATGCTGTTGAATTTTTTCGTAGGCATACCGTGGTTGCGCAATCGGCAAAGCAAAACAAAACGCCACAACGGAAATCGAGAAGCTGAAGCCAACGGAACTGTCATCCAACGATCTTGTGAAAGAGGCGGCCAAAATGTAAGCTGCACGATTGTTGTACACATTACTCATCGATGTCCATTAATTGCCGTAAAGTGTGACGTAGTTCTGTTCATTTGAACAGTACTAATCTCTTTACCAGGTCCGCTGATCCACACCATAGTAAACTCTTGTTTACTTGCTTTGGTCATACGGGCACTGTAGGAATTATGTATTTGCGTCTGTTGTCCACTGTCTCTAACGAAAGCACAGCAGCCTCCTAAGTTTTCTCATTAGGTCTATCCGGTTAGACAACTATTTCCGTATTTCAAATCGATCCAAGGACGGGAAGCTTTGGAGTAGTTGCATGACTTTTTGTGCACCTACAACTTGCACCCACTAGTACAAATCTGGGTGGCTTCTGTTAACTGGAGGTCTTTGCATCTGGCAAAACGTGGCGCCGTGGTCGGTTTTCTTATCATGCGGGGGATTCCCGGCTGACCTCCATCGGAAGGTGTAGTCACTGGAATGCAAAATGCCAATCCTCGGTGGGTGGGGTCTGGAAATCTACGCTCCGTCCTGTTTTCTTTAGGTCAGGCCTTTCGTATAAAACTCTTGCTGAAGGAGACCTCGATCTCTTGACGCTTAATTAGAATACATCATTCTGACTTTAGTGAATTTCTTCCATTTTTTGCGATGGAAACGCAATTTACCCAATGTGCTGTATGTTTACCGTTACGTTGAATATCGGCAGACTGTCTAATTGCATAACTCTCAGTCGTTTGTTGGATGGAAATCGCATCTTGTTCACCAAAAATGGGCATACGTTGCTCATCCGCCGGCCTGCACTGGCTGCATGTTCGAGCTAGATTTGAGGCAATGTCTTGTGATATATCTTACGTGATTACCTTATTAGGTTTCCGTTTGACGTTGTACTCCTGGTTCTTGTGCGCTTTAAGGTACTGTTATATCTGACTGCTGTTCCCGCTTCAGCGCCTGGTGTCAGAAAAAGAACTCACCGACAAGGAACACAACAGCTTTATTGCAACAAGCGAGTGCGTGCGAGTTCAAAAGTTATAACGGCCCGCGCTATTTAAAGGGCACTTTTTGACATTGATCCAGGCTGTCTGATAGACGTTTAGGAAACACCCATCAACGTCGATCGTGCTTCTATGGAATGCCTGAACGCTGATCATATTCGGTCGTGCTTCTGTGACGTGCCTGAACACTCATCGGCTTTTGCTGAGTTGATTGAATGATTGACTGGCCTGGATGCTTGCCTGCTTCCCTATTGAGATTTTGGTGGAGTTTTGGGGTCTCAGTAGGTTCCAGGCGTCCTGGGGTTACTTTCAGGAATCTGACCTTCCTGATAGGTACGGTCCAATATGTATTTCATCGCTCATTCTTACCCAGCGTACATTAACAGGTGTACACACCATACATCGGTGCTGGACATCTGCAGCCTGAGCTGGATGTACATGTCAGGACGTCGTACGAATGGTTCAGCTATCTTTCAAAATCGTATTCCTTAGGGTAGAATACGATCGGTATCGGGAACATCAGCCCCGAGTATCTTTTCCTGCGCATCACCGAGTTTAGTGTTATGTCGTCATTTATCACCCCCACATTATCAACAAGCTTCACTAGTTAACTGTTGGATCATCGATGTTTCGAGCTTCACTGCAACCATACTCCATTGAGTGTCACTGCGTTATTTAAGTTCAGTTATTGCAATTTTTGTCGTTCCTGGTGTCACCCATCTATTTCTTCCTGTACGCTTTAGTATCTATACGGTTCATGACGAAATCAAAGACAAGAACTTCGAATTAGACTTGAGCTGGGTTGGTGAATGTAAGTTGTACATTATCTATTCCATAACACACTGATCTCAGGCAGTGGAGGAGTTCACCAAATGGTCCCCGAGTCGCTGTTCCAAGAAGCAGAAGCCTTCGCCAAGCAAGCCCTAGAGGAAGCAGACGATATTGATGATGACGTTGAATAAACGCTATGCGATCTTTTCGTGTTCATACTTGAAAAAAGTTCTTAGGAGTGCCGGTTTTTTCATGGCTTTTGGATAAATGACGGCGGAAAACTGTATTAGACTGCAGCTTTTACTAAACATACGGACGGGTAGCTCCCTCGTTGGTTTTGTGGTCCTACTGATAATCACCCCTTGCTGTTTATCATTGTTGATGAAATTTAAGCATGGACTTTTTCGTGATGCACCGGGGATAAGGAACAATATATGGTACCTATCCGATGCCCGTCTACAGTACGGCCCATAGGAAGGAAGTCTGATCTGGTCCTGACTCCTCACGGGGCCTGAGACCGACAACCTTCTTGGTCGGAAATTCACGTTTTAACTTCTGGTTAATTGTACGAATGGCGTCTCGCTTTACCACTATTGAATCTTTCACGGTACTTACGAAGGCAATAAATGAAAGTGAGCTACGGCCGCAGTTAAGAACCAGTTTTGAATAAGTTACCCTGTTCGATGTAAGACTGTCATTAAAACTGATAAGCGAAATTTCTCCAGTTGCTAACAGCGATCTCTGGAAAGAGACCATGCGCTAGGTTGTGACTGACGTGGAACCACTTGTGGGTTTTCTTGAGGTGTTGCTCAAACAGCTCGTCTCCAGATGGCAACAGCTGGTGAACCCCTTAAGTTGGTGTGACACTTGTACGTCCTAGTGATAGTGCTTGCGCCAGTTAATAGTAATTAAAAAAATTTGGGCAGATAATGCAACCTAATGATAACAGCAGTCATTTCCGGGTGATGGGTTACCAACCAAAAGCTTCCACCTTGGTTGGGCCTAATTGTTGCGGCGGTGCCGTGAGCTGAAATCTCCCACAACGTAAAACCACGCCAGCTGGCCCAAAGAAGAGCAACCAGAAGAAGTGCGATGATTCCCCGTAACACGAGGCAGTCTGGAGGTCAGTTACTACAGTCCTCTGCGATAGGATCGCCAATGCAGTAAGGTGTCCCCTCCAGGTGGCCAAAATGTACATGTTTATTGGTTGGACGTCACTTCAGTCACGTACTTCAAACTGGCTAGGACAAACTCATATTTCGCATTTCATTTCCTAGGATATGATGATCGCTTTGCAATGGTTCTTAGTTTCTATGATGTGGGTGTTGTACTCACTTCAGTAGCTGAAAGCGCTCTTCTGCATCCCAGTAAACAATAGTCTGTGCTGTACAATTGAAGACCCATGCAGTTCAGTATCTATTTTTGTCGGTATGATCCCCGACAGACCAGTTCAGAAGCGGAGAAGGATGGGTCTAATTGTAGGTGTCTGTGGGATCTGTAGGATTCACATCACTCGCTTGCACCTTCCTCCCCTTGTCATAGTGAAACTATTTTGATGCGTCCATATCCAAGCGAGAAAGTGCTGGACGTGAGCTTCGCTCTTTTTACAGCTCGTAGAAGTACATTTCCTTTCCAACTGTGAGCTTCCCTGGTCGGTCATGTGAAGTTCGAGGAAGCACGGTACCACTGCCTTAAAATGCGCTTTCCTGAATTATCACGTCGTGCGCTGCTGGGTGGGAGTGCGCACTGACGGTGCCTCTGCGCTTGGTGACGAAACACCTGCAAGCCAATTGCCAAGCTCGGCGAACAGATCAACTATCACCTGATCAACCACCAGTTAATATACTTGAGTTACCACAGTTTAGACACTGCTGATGCTGTGAGTATGCGTTGTATTACCTTACTTTGCACCAGAAACCTGTTTTTTCAGAGAACTCACTGAGTCTCCGGTCGATATCAATAGATCCTCATGCAAGACTAAAAGATTGAACCCAGTCCCACTACGGAATCAAGTATTAGCCATGTGAAGTTCATTTTTACCACCATATTTGGTAGATTTTTCGGCAGATGATTTATCATTTCCATTGGTCTACTAAACGACTAATTTTATCCATGACAAAAACAACTCCTTCGAGGGAGTAATTAACAGAAATTTGAACTAGCTCCTCCAGTCTGGTCTGTATATTACAAACCCTAACTTCTGTTAGGAATGGTTTGTTAATTTTAGGTAAAATAGGCCGAACCGCTGACAGATAGTACTCCCCTCACATTAAAAGCGATCGCGCGAACAAGTTTGTTAACCCATAATAGTAAAGCCTCGTTACAATAGACGTGTTTAGACCAGGAAAAGTGACTTGTTCAACGGGAATACATGGTTGCCATGGATGTGCATCGCCACATCAAATAACCCCAGCATTCAGGTTTGCTCATGGTGGTCTTAGTTATAGATTGTTTTCATGTATTGTACTTGTATCTACTGAACTCCCTAAGCAGCAGGAACTGAATTGAATTTTTTCGTTCCGTTTTTAAGGCAAATAATCTGCACATCACATTTGTTTTGTTAACTTTTGAAAATTCGTGTCGGACTACTATAACCAACACGATATATGCATAACTGGTATCTTCGTGTTTCGTGCGTGTTCCTGACATGGATTGATCTTTGTAGGTTTCGGCAAACCATTAGTGCTTAAGTCCTGCTGCTTTCTTCTGGTGTTGTGGGCGTCATACGCCGAAAGCAAACTACATTTGAGTGTTTTTTCTGTTAATTGTAACATTAAACACCACTACAAAAATTCGGGTAGGTTGTCATTATACAAAAACTACATCGTGGAGGTTTTTTACTACTGAATGTTAAGAATGCCGTTTCGAACGGATTTGATGATGGTGATTGGGTAGAAACTTAACCAACTGTTCACATGAAACGAAGTGCAAAGAATAATAGAATAGTGTTTTTCTTGTTGCGTGAGAGAATATAATAAAAATAAATAAATTGCTCAGTTATGGCACTCTTCCGGTGCATAACTGCCGCACAAAACGGACGAGTTCTCTTCTCGACTTGATTTGGTTGGTAGTCTGTCCTGAGTTGCATACTCGGTAGCGAATGAGAAACTAAAGGATGAAGCACCATATGAGAACCAGATGTTATTCGAATTGTCGCAAACTGCGATTCATTTTACCACAATAGAACGCAGCTTCCTTCCATACAAGTAATCGTCTTCAGTTGCTAAAAACGCGTACATATCGTACAGTGGTTATAGTTACCGCCACAAATCCGGGAAGGTAGGGTGGATAGCTACGCACTGGAGGTAGTAGCTGATGTGACTGACACGTCAGTACACGGGTGTTCGTGGACTTTTCATTGAGAACATCGGGTGACGAAGCTATGCATTGAAGGAAACAACTTGGATGCATGCACGCCTTCGAGCGCGCGATTCGGCCATGTCTAACAATGTCTCTAACCCTTCATGTGTCCCGTCTCGGGGTCCCCATTCAGGGAGACAGCAATACCCAGGAAAGCTGAGTTTGCTGCTAATGGCTTCGCTGTCAAGTCGGCAGTCAAACTCCCCTGGCTCGTTCCACACTTCCAATGGTTGTGCGAAAAGTGCTGTTGGAGGAAGTCGGTCGAATGGCATAAGGAGCACTTGACCAATCCAGTGAAATCTGTGGAGTGTGATCAGTTCACCTATCGTGGGCGAGATATTTCTTCCGAAAACCATTCGACTTACCTCAGCACTACTGATGCGATGTTCTCACTAGATTCAGAAAATGCTCCGAAGACGTTGGAGATCAGACGTCGGAAGTTTTTCAACGTCCTCAGTGCGCAGCGTCCATGTTTCTGACCCATATAACAATATGGAGCGCACCGCAGCATTGTAAACTCTACCTTTGACAGATAATCTGATGCCACATGTGGTATGGGCCGAAAAAAGTTGCTCTGGCGTTCCTAATCCGGATGGAGATATCGTCTTTGGCTAAACCACAGGGACTGATACAGCTGCTCAGTCGGTTTATCCGCAAGCCCGCGATTCGGGTTCTAGTCCACTCAGTTTTCAGTAGCACTCTAGAATCCGCAGGTGTGAATGCATACCAAATCATAAGGCAGAATTATTTGGATAATTTATTATCGCTCGCATTACGATGGCGTCCGATCCAAGAAGAGCTATGCCCTCTGTGACTCGATATCTGTAAGCGAAGATCCTGGAATCACCTCGACTCTGATAGTGAGACTTCCATAATCATATTGATGGTAAACTTTAAGCGGAAAGTTTAAGGTGGACATCCTTGCCTGAAACCACTTTACGTAGCGAACTCACGGGAGCTCCCCACGGACATTCACGCGTTCACGGGAGTTGGCGTACAGCGCTCTGAGGGGGTGAAGGATTTATAGCGACTATCATATTACCTCCACGATCCACAGAGTCAATGGCAGTTTCCAAGTCAGGAAAGACCACCTATGTTGGTTGCTGGAAGCAGTGTAGTTGTCAAGGCAAATATCAAATAGTGAATATGTGGTCGACGCATACTTTTTCAGGCATCACCCACCTTGGTTTTCATGGATCTGTCTATCTGTGTTGAGTTAGTCTCGTTCAAAGGAACCTGCCGAAGGAGCACACGAATCAGTCGTTTCTTTTGATCCAAATAGTAAGGGCTATCAACAAGCCTCTAGGTTCATCGCATTTTTCCAAAAGTTCGTGTGTCAGCTATATCTGTGCAGGGGTATCAAATACCTGCACCTAGGATAAGGCGCAACGTTCCCCAATATGGAAATACTGCGAGCGTCCGTAAGTCCCCACAAGAAGGAGGACTCTTCTGTCTATAAAATATTTTGTTGTCCCATAAAGATGACTCCTGTGAGAAAACCCAAATTATGCATATAAAGTAACCCTTTCGGAAAGACCGTCATGTATATAGTGGGACGTAGATTCTCCCATTGAACGCCTCAATCAGATGATTCTCAGGACGGAACGTTCACCCGAGCTTTTTGAGTTTCGCCGCAAGTTTCGGGCCTCATACACAAGGAAGGACCGAAATGCCCGCAGGTTATACGCCAAGAGTTCAGGGATATTCCGTTCGCATAACACGAGCACGACTGCATCGTCACTTTCTGTTAAAAGGGATATCTGACAAGAGTTGTTCCAGAGCCTTTGCGTGGGTCCAAGTGAGACTTCGTGATTTTCCTCTTGGATTGTTTTGATATTATTGACAGAATCTTGTGCACATATACCTTACCGTTTAGTTTTGGTTGTTTTACAAAAAAGCGACCAATTACGGCCAAACCTGGCCTTGTTTCATCTGTTGTCACTGTGCGGAAAAATCCAGCGAGAGAAACCTAACTTCATTCAATGAAGTTAATGGCCGTTCTTAGGTCGAAGTTATACCTTGGCAGTCTGACAACACAGTACTGACTACGCCCAAATTATCAGATGGTCTTGTTACACTCACACCAAATCATGCATGAAGGTTCATAAGATATGTAAGCAAGATTTCGGCTGTGTTGTTCCGATGAGTCATTCTGACTGAATGACTAAATGAGCTGTTGATATGCCCTGGACGTGCGTGTAGGGATGCTTCTCGTGGTACGCCATCATCTAATGGAACGTATTTTCTGTAAAATTGGGTGTCGAATAATCTGGATTCATAGAGTATTAGCGTTCACTGGGCTGGGAAGAATCGAAAGCACTTCGTAGGAAGCTAAACACAGAAAAGCCAAATGAACGCACGCCTTCTCTACTATGCATCCTGCTTGCCACCCATAAGTTCTCGGTGAACTGAGCCGTCAATCTTTTTGTTCAGTATAAAAGAATAAGGATATCAGGATAAGACAATTTATGCGGGACAGTACTAATTTACACAGTCTCATCAACTGCAGTCGTACGACAAGTGGAGTACAGCATGCTGCTGGATGTTTAAAATTCCAAAATGTGGAAGGAAGTTGCTAGCCTTCGCTGGACGCTCTACAGCATCGGTCACGATGATCACGGTAAATACAACACTACACTGAAGTTATTCTGGGCATACACAACTGGCATTTGTCTGCATGTGATCATGGCCGACGATATACCTCGACCACTTAAAAGGAATAGTTCATATCGATCGTATAATCAGAGTGAATTAAGTGTCTGGTGATTGGGGAAGCTGGATAACGATGGGTTTCAGCAGCCTTGTTCCGGGCTGTCTGACTTACCACACTTAAGACATACTGAAACCTCTATAGTACGGATTTTGCAGACCAGCTAGAAATACAACACTTCCTTCATTTGATATCACTCACAAGGTTGACCAAAACGATTGGACAGCCCACGACCAGTTTCATCTTTCTTGGTTCAGCAAGTAGGCTTAGTCCCCGAATATCCACCGATCTTACTTATCACTTGAACATCAACTTAGATTCACGTGAAGCTAAGCGCTCATTTGTAAATTAACTAGATGAAACAGAAGAGTCCACCGAATCTAGCTTGAAACTCTCGTCTATGACAATATTTGAATGGATGTGCTACACAAAGGCCGCCTCGTGATTCAGTAGGGAATATATGCAACAAATCAAGGCATCGTCGTTGATGTAGCTCTGCTTAAAGGGTTCAATAGCGTCATAAAGAAAAGTGCTTTGGTATCCTGAATATCGTTCAACTGGAACGCAACCTGGCGTTTATGCAGCATATTCATTTAAAGGATAGCATAAAAGACAGTTCCAGTTGACGTTCATTTTGGTCTTACGTTAACACTAAATTACCCTCCAGATACAGCAGGATGCTGATTCGCTATGGTTTTGAGACATCTATGGTCAAAGGCCTGAAAATGTCTCAGGTCCTTCGCCCGAAGTGGCAAAGTCTCGCAGGTGATGATGCTGGTTCGCTAAATGTTTACCACCATAGATATTTAGATAAGTCCTACGAAGGTTTAACCACTCCAGGGGAAACTCCTGATGACAGGGAAGTCGGAAGCATGTAATATGGTCAGGTTTCTTTGCGTGAAGAATTTTCAACACATTCTTAACATAAGTTCTCGTAAATTCGCACGGCGTCTATCCATGGTCAAATAGAGTAGGTGATAAAAGTTGCAGAACTCGGGTGTCTCTACGTTCCTAGACATTCAGAGGTACCTACCAGTTTTCCGTACAGGTCGCACTACATTTGGCTTTCCCTGTGACCATTACAAAAATCTGTCCCTGGTAAGCTGAGGAATTTTTCGCGCTGTCAGATTTGTGGGCTGCTTATATCAAGATGCGGCCATCTGACCTTATCCTTTTTATTTGCTTGTAGGGAGCCTGATTTAATTAGTCGAATAAAACAAGACGCTTGGTATCTCGACTAGGAGAAGTTCCTGTCCAGATGTGTGGTCAAATTTGGCTGTTGTGGTCAGTATTTTTCCGGTCTTAGAAACGAAAAATTCCTGACAGAGCTGCAGAACTACTCAATAACTCATGATTACTCTAATGTTTAACATGTAAACGTATGTGGATTTGGAGACAAATATGATACGCAGTGAAATTTTAACTGCATTAATCCAAATAATGCTGAAAAACACTTTAAAACCAGGAAAATATAGCGACATATGCACAGGATGACCTCAACCTACCAAGACTTGCATATATTACGATGCCATCTGTGCTCAAGACGATTACCACGAAATTAACTCACGAACGACACGGTAAAACAGACACAGCAGCCAACGATTTGAAATGATGGGTTCTCAGATCGGTTGTATTCAGCGCCGGCCGTGAATAGGGAATAGGTTGGACGCCATCCCAAGTTTGCGCCTTCATATGTCACAAGGCAAATTCAAGTCGAAAAATGTCTTAAGTACAAAGATGGAACAACTTTATCTCTCCTTGCACGATGTGTACCAAGAAAATAAAATCCCTTCAAAAGATACAATACATATCAAGAAGTATAGCTGTCGGATTGTGGACCACATGTACCGCCATACCCATCCACTGGAATTTAGTGAAATTGAAACTCCAGGAAGATTGGTCTGTCAGCGGTCAAACCGCTGACCATCACAGCCATACGTGACTCACAAACGCCCCATGGACTAACTTCATGTGCTTATATTGGAAATTCGCCTTAAACTGACGAGCTTATTCTTACAAAAGCTCCGAGCCGGTCGTGACAGACCCCTCAGTAAATTTTCATTTGCGCTAAGTTACTTGAAAAAATCGTTCAGCTGTAGTACCCTTTCGGTGCCTAGCTTCCGTACCAACAAAAGGAGGCAAGAAGGTTGCGATACTGCCAGGCTGCCAAAGCCTAGACAAGAGCAATCGAGATGCTGAGGTTGGATTCGAACCACGAACCTTCTGGTCCTTAAGTTGGGGCCTTAACGACTGACCATCAACCTTGCTCAACGCCCAAGATCGCTGCTCGCTGGCTTCTTACATGTGGAAGTTCAGACAAACTGGACAGCATGCAGCTTTGGTCGGGTCTTTGGAAAGTCCCAAAATGAGTATTCTTGTCTCTCAGAAACTAGCCTGTATGATTCCAGCTTAATCGAACGCCTGCACTCCTCACCAACTGGTTAAGTACTCTCTCACTTGCGGCGATCTGGCTCATCAAAGGGTCTGGATGGTGTTGAAACAGTTATGTCAACGTGCAGAACCAGGCGATTGGACACCTATCAACAGAAGTTTCTGTATGGTAGATCCTGCAAAGTGGACCACCACAGGGTGCAGGAACGCTGGGTACTTATGTTGGCCTACCTGCCTAGAAATCGCAGCCATGAAGCGGTCACGGATGGATTATGTGCCCAACCTCATAACCACGGGTCTTCATCCGTTCGATGCCTGAACCAAAGAGAAATAAGAAAAGGGCTGTTACCAACTGTTCCAGCCTAATAGGAATTGGAAATTCAGAATAAAACGAAAACCACAAAAATCTTCACATGGGCCCCAGGGCTGTCTCGAGTTCCGGTTCTCTGGCAATTAAACACAACTATTGGTTCACTGTTGTCGAATGTGGTGAGAATAATGAATTTCCAAGTATAAGCCAATAAAAAGAATCAGTTCTATAGCGCGTTATTAAAAAATGCCAGATAAAATGCAACAAACATTTATCACACGGAATGGACAGGAATCAAATGTCGGTGTCACTAATTTCGGGCAATTTCATGGACTCTAGTTTTCGTTTTACAATAGCCATCACACATTCGTGCACTTGAGCCATCGTTTTGTTTGTTGCCTGGACGAAATGCCAAAACTGCGTGGCATTTTCCGGATTTTCAACACCAAGTTCACTGTAGTCCGTATACTGTGCGTCCTTTGCTAGCCGCGTATAGTTCTCCAAAACACGTCGCTGAAAGTCTTCCGTTTCGTACCGTTCATTACCGTAGCCATTTCGGTCTTTCAAGTGATCAAAATGCTCCGGGGTAAGACAAATTACCAAGTCCGGCTCGACAAGGCCTTTTTCCATTGCACAACACCACTGCCAGCTTGGTGTGGGAGGTGGCTTGGCGGCTGTGTAGGCGATTCCCGAATAACTGTACCGGTCGGCTACGACGCAACAACCATTGGACAAGGCGCTTCGGAGCTCATCTTGTTTCTCCCACCTGCACGATACGATTGAAAAAGATTGACGGCAGTGTTAGGATATATCGAGCTGTATGATACTGTTTCCGATAAAATCACAGGTAAAGCAAGGATGGGTGCCATTTCAAGGAAACCCTTCGGGAGACACACCGTCCGAAACTAAGGAACAAAGTTCACCATCTCTAATTACTTTTGGTCAAAAACCCAGCCACAACAAGGGGGACAATTAGCCTGGTAGAAGTATCTATGATGATGCGAACCAGACAGGACGCATAAGTGCTCAAGCAAAGCATGAAGATTTGTCTTCCTAAGGTCAGAGATAACCCTCAAAGATTAGAATGAAGATAAATACCGCCTTCATGTTGGACAAAAGACGTACCTGTTAGCTGTAAATAAAAGATGTAAAGCATGCGTATCCACATCGGTATCGCCCTTCAGATAATTATCCAAACACTTGCCAAGAGCAGTGTCGCGATCGGGGAACTTCAAGAGAAGTGCAGTTCGTCCTGTAAGCTTGGTCAATGCGTCCGCAAGTAAAGATGCTTGAGTGGATTTTCCTGTACGGTCGGCCCCCTCAATTGCTACGAAAATGCCGGAATGACTTCGGTTGTCACCCATATCTACCTGAAATGAGTCACACAGAAAAGCGGAAACCAGACTGGGCTCTAGCTGTTACATGTTTTATTGAAAATAAAACTCACTTGTTGTAAGATGAACCTGCAAACAACGCTGCCTTCTGGTTGTCGAACAAGTCTCATGCACAAGAGGAAAGTCGCATTTACAAATAGATTTGGAGACAGTAGAGATTTGGAAGTTTCAAGTGAAACTTTGTCCTGTAAATGAAGCCGACCTGTTTTGGAAAACCCAGGGGCAATGTACAGCCATTTCATCCATTTGGGACCCATCGGCAACGCATACCTCATGAAGGTTCAAACTCACAACCACCTGCTTTGTCCCTCAGCTCTATTTTTTTCGAATGTACGATTGACTTGCACTCAGGAATACAGCACTGCCATTTCTTCAATCACACCGTTCAAGTTACGTGATTCGGCTTTGTTCGCTTCCTTATAACTAGTGTCTACGGGCCCGATGAGAAATGAGTTTTGAAGGAAATCGCTGTAACAGTGATTGGGATGTACTCGAAAGCGATTAATCATGGACAGTCAAACAGTTAAAAATTGTTGCTGCGGGTTCATCACGATGGAGCCACTGAATATGGGGAGGCGGGTTTTGTTAGTGACCGAAAGACAATGAAGGTTTGAGTTTTTACATAGTTGAAAAATGAGCGAGACACACCTATTGGCAGGACATTTTGTCCAAATAAAAGGGGCGGTTTCAAATACAAGAACCCTGCGACTAAGTAAATGATTGCGTTTTATACCGATGAAGGAAGAGCTCCCGCCTGTAACCTAAACATAGCAGTCATGTTATCTAAAGTGCGTCGACAAGCTTCAAAACATCCACCACCGAATGTACAGACACCAGAGCAGACACTTTGTCGGGACGAAAATGGGTCCAAGGAAAGCGATGAGTTATGTGAATTTCTAATCCAAGGACATTTCACAGTATTATAATAACAGAATGCTGAGTCATGAAGGAGTTCCTCATGCAGGACAACACACTAAATTACAGTGCAGTCGTTGAAAAAGGACAACCGTAAAAGATGAAGACCGGAAGTCCGAGCGAATTTAAATGCTCACCACACAAGATTGCCGGAAAGGCCTCGATGCACTGAGCAGAAACTCAAGCTTCGAATGAAGAACGGCCCGCAGTGAAAGGGGTAATATATCCCGGATTGAAGGTAGCTTAAAAACGGAGGGAAACACGGAAACGATTCATCATTACGTGGAAGAAGACTAACAAAAGAATGACGATGGAGAATAGAATGAGTGGGGAGGCTGTCGTTCATCAACTTGTATGGAAATACAGCGCGATCGTGACAGAATAGCGCTGACTTGGAGCCCACAGTGCTACGCACAAATATGGAGTAACTGCCATAGATTATTCTATCTGTTCACGGCAGTAGACGCTAACATCCACAACCTTTCAGTTCGTAGTCTTTTAAGTGATGAAAGTCAGGGCGAATCAAAATAAAGCAGTTTATGCCGATCATACAGAAATCTGAGCATTTTCACAAACATGCCAACTGGGAGGGATATAATCAACGTATCCAAGAAGCTGTGTGTACCAGGATACAGTGCGGACTGTTTTGTTGTATGGCTGTGGGACTTGGCCTGTTCGAGAAGCGGAACTGAGACGTCTTCATGTGTTCAAAAACCTGTCTCAGGACCATAGCTCCTGTGGGTTGGTGCCGCAAGGTCTATAACGAGACAATTAGAACGCGAGTTTCCGGTTGTGAAACGGGGATTTCCATTGAAAAATGCGTCCAGCACCAGAAGCTGCGGCATTCAAATAGCTTCTGACGAAAACCGCGTCGACCTTGAATATGCAGACGACATCGTTCTCGTCTTCGATGAGGAGAATTAGGCGCACGTGCTTTTGGATAAACTGACCAAAGTCATCCCGTCCTTTGGTATGCACTTTGCACCCACAAAGTGTAAGGTCATGCTCGTGAACATGCAGTCACTAAATATGCCACTTACAATCCAGGGAGAGGCACTAGAAGTTATGGAGCGTTTCACGTAACTTGGAAGTTGTGTTAATCCTGATTGTAGTCTGACATGAAGTCAATGCAGAAATCTGCAAGGCTCGGGTCGCGTTTGCTAATTTGAGACACCTATGGCGCCAAAGCGGTACATCACTGAATCTCAAGGGACGTGTGTATCAGGCCACACTGCTGGCTGTTTTGTTGTATGGCTGTGGGACTTGGCCTGGTCGAGTAGCGGAACTGAGATATCTTCTGGTGTTCAAAATTCGTTGTCTCAAGACTACAGCTCGTGTGGGTTGGTGTCGGAGAATCCGCAACCGGGTAATTAGAAAGCGAGTTATCGGTTGTGCACCAGGAAGTTCCATTAAAAATTGTATCCGGCACCAGAAGCTGCGTTCGTTAGGCCATGTATTGCGTATGCCGAACCATCGTTTGCCAAAGAGTGCTGTTTTCCGTGCCCAATTCAGAGTGGCGGAAGCAGAGGTAGCCAACCCTTGACCTGGCAGAGGGGTAAGAAAGGTATTATGAAACGTTTAGGAGCTGTCGGTCCTACTCGCCTTCTAGGATGGGGATCGTGTGATCCCCACTGCGTCTGCTTGGAGACGCTGCAAGATATGGCTGCTAATCGATGTCAATGGCGTTCGTGTTGTCAGTTTCTGTCCAGATTGCCCGAATGAGTGTCTGGAGGTGTGGGCACCTCGGAACGATTGTAGTAAGCTTGCACTAAGTCCCCTCCCCATCCACCTTTATTCTTTTCTTCACATTAAGGTTTTCAAAATCATAGTTGTACAGCAGCGAAGCATCAGTATTGAACATTGATGTCTTGCCGTCGATGATGCCAGAAACTACTCCAAAGATTAAGGATTTAAGAGGTTAACATCATCAACATCACCATCACCGTCACCACTACCATCGTCAGAGACAGCAACATCCAACAGTCTGTGAACGGCACACATCTGCAGTAGGCGCGCTCCGTTGTCCGTGCGTCTCGTGTCCAACCGAAGAGTCACTCAATCGGGTCAAGCGCTAAGCCTATTTACGTGAGCGTTCATGTCACGTGCAACCACAACGATGTCTGAGCATTTAGCCGGTTATGAAAGAACACAGAAGATGTCCTTGGCAGATTCGCAGCTACAGTCCGCCGGAGAGTAATCAGATATAATGAACACGAAGCAATGGACCACTCTGACGCCTCTGTATTTACGCATCAGGGTCGGGGAGCTTCCAGGGCATTCGTTCACAGACACAAAGCACGGAGACGGCATAGCGCTTCTTGGGTCTGTCGCCATCGTAGTGCGAGGGATATTAAATAACCCAAATAATACTGCCTCATGACTCGGTAAGTAATTCACACCTGCGGATTCTAGAGTGCTACTGAAGACTGGGTGGGCTAAAACCTGAACCGCAAGCTTAATCGACTGAGGTTTAACTGAGCGGCTGTATCAGTCCCTGTGGTTTAGCCAAAGACGATATCTCCATCCGGATTAGGAACGCCAGAGCAACTTTTTTCGGCCCATACCACATGTGGCATCAGATTATCTGTCAAAGGTAGAGTTTACAATGCTGCGGTGCGCTCCATATTGTTATATGGGTCAGAAACATGGACGCTGCGCACTGATGATGATGAAAAAATTCCGAGGTTTGGTCATCAACGTCTTCGGAGAATTCTCCTAGTCTGGTGGGAACAACGGATCAGTAATGTTGGAGTACGTCGAATGGATTTCGGAAAAAATAACTCGCCCACGATAAGTGAACTAATAACACTCCACAAGGGACGTCGAGATAGCTCAGTAGTTAAGGCGCCAGCTTACGGACCGGAAGGTCCATTGTTCGAACCAACTTAAGCATCTCGACTGCCCCTATCGAGGCTTAGGCATTCTGGCAGTATCTCAGCCCTCATGCCTCCTTCCGTTGGCATGGCAGCTGGATACCGAAAGGGTGCTACAGCTGAACGATTTTTTAGACCATACAATCTAGGTGCCTTGTCGCATTGTAGTAGTGATATCTCATGATAGATTTGTCACTGATGGTTGACTGATATTGACTTTCTGTTCAAGTTCCTTTGGTCCTTTCATAGTTTGTGTTGAACGGCGTCAGCTGGCCTGTTCAGCCCGAAATGGCTCGAGAAAGTTGTGGTTACGAAACGGAGGATTCGTGGTTCAAAACAAACCTCAGCATCTCGACTGTTGTTGTATAGGCCTGGGCAACCAGATACCACGAGCTATCGCAGCAGGATTACAAGAGACTCGAAAAGTGAAACATGAGTTAGTCCTAAGTGGTTTGAGGTGCACGGCGGAAGTGGGTTCTTGTATGCGTTTTCCGGAGACACAACATACACCAACAGAATGAGAAAGTAAGGTTTCAGCCTGAGACACCTGTCGCCTAATTTGGCAAAGCTGGGAAATCAAAGGCTGCAACACGGATGTGGCCTTGTTTTGGTTTATTCAACGGGCGATAGTTTAGATACAACGGTAATATGGCAGGTGGGCACTCGCTTTGCGCAACCACGTTGGTCAGACTGTTGTGCCTCATTCTCTGAGCCTTCGGGGAAGGCAAGTCCCCTGCAGCTAAGCGGGTCAGGCTATTGGGTTAAAGGCTAGGGGAAGGGTCCTCGAACAAGGCCCTAGATCCTCCCGCTGTCTTATAGGTCAGACTTTCGAACCAACGGCTTAAAATGGGGTACATCAATTAAACCCCATTCTTCGGTCTAGACAACTGAGAAGCATCATTCACTCTTCCAGCTCTTCGTTCACCAGTCAGTACAATTAACGATGTTATCATATATGGAAGAATCAATGACATGAATGAATGCTTTTTAGGCACCTGTCAAATATGCGGAACAAGATATTCCAGCATTTGGGTGCATCAGCCGCATCGGGATCGGTGTAGGGACATTTAGGTCAAATAGTGGTATGATTTATAGCGCTATTAGCCGGGTAAATCGTGACCGGTCCCATTTAGGCGCAAAACGAAAAGTGCATTCAGAGTAGCAGATTTGGCTCCCTGCTCGGCTAACAAAGCCTAGGAGCTAAGATGAAATATGGAGAATGACTAGTGAAATGCTAGAAAAATAAAATAAATATTCTACTCAAGGCACAAATGGCCCATTTTCGTCTTTATGTGAAGTCACCAGACCATGACAAGACTACCGTTAGCACCAAATTTATGCAGTGTAAAAGCAACCGGATGATTCGCAAAACCAAACACAACCACGTGGATGGAATTCCGTTTTTTTTCGCATCTAAGTCTAAAATTCTTGGGTGAGGATCAGGATGATAAGACAGGACCTTCCATAAAGAAATCCTGCCACTGCGTGGAAGAGTCGTTTAGTTGTATATGAGTTTGGATTGCCCGTTTTGTAATCTTCCTCGGAGTTTTTCCGGAACCGAGGTCGGGTATATCAGTCGGTAATTACTGGGATTTGTAGGATCTCCCCTTTTTCAGCTCAAGTGGCGATTTCCAGCGTCCGGTAATATTTCCAGAAACTAACGTGACGTGTGCAACAATCACACTTGCGAGCAATGAGAACCAGTGAAAGCAACCAGAAAACGGCCCGCTTAGCTCTAAAGAAGAGCACCTGAATCATTGAGCTTAACAATTCAAACGCCAATTTCACTGACCACCTGCAGCTGCTCAGCCGGATTTCCAACCAGGAAACATAGCTCTAGTCAGTAATTTTGGAACGCCAAACAACTTCGGCTGCCGCCCTATAATCTTGATGTTTCTTGACTTGAAGGGTGCGGCCGATTGTCAACCGGTCAGTTCTTTTCAACTGGAACTTGCCCCGGAAGTTCGGGGATATCTTCCATTGATTGCATCCACGTACTAGTGGAAGCGTATGTATGGGAAACTATGCAAACGCCTTTCTACGGAGGTGTCCACTCTTTCAATTTTTGTTTGATTTCATTTTTGATGAGATAAAGACGGAGGTCTACAAAGCTTCACTGTTCAGATCTCTTCGAGCGACGACCTTGGCGACCTGGAATATGCAAACGGCATTGTTTTCCCACTTCTGAAAAAGAGCAGGAAGCACAAGCATCACTCGGATAGTTGACCAAGGTCATCCAGTTTTAATAACGCCAAAGCCTCAGCTCAGTTCTCATTCTGAACGTTCCGAGCAAGCGTTTTCAGCATAAGAACACCAAAGGTGTACAACGTGGATTGAACTTCCAAAGCTGGATCGAAAACACATGTACAGCGCATCATAACTAAAACGCATAAAGTGGCATCATTCTGGAAATTCCCACGCGTTCCGGACGCGCCATTGACAAACGGCATCCGGCAGATACTGAATCATGATTGGCTGTTTAGTCCGGGCTTTCGGTCAATCAGAGCTCGACTTGATGCTGGGCGCCGCACCTTACACGCACAAGGCTTTTATCTGCAAAACCTTTGTCAGTGGAATTAAACATGTTGTGTTTTGTTGCATATGTACCTAAGCCATAAATTACCCAAAACTACGGACGCACGCTTGTGTTGCAGTCAGGGGAAGGTCACTATAGCAGCATATGCTTTTCCAGATGGCAGCAGATAACGTTGTTTCGCCGCTTCCCGCGCACGCAAAAGACCGTTTCGGGTAAGTTTTTTAAAGCACCTATTATCCGGCCTGCATATACAAGCTGCATACCTTCCTGATCACGGATAGCATGAGTACCGGGCGTCTGGTTATGTATGCCTTCGTCAAAAGCGAACGGTTTGCCCCCATGCGTAAACTGTTCAGCCTATTCAGGGAGACGATGGGCGATCAGTGTCAAGTGAAAACTTTTGTCACGGACAAGTTGTCGGCACAAGGTTAGCGTTCGTCGGCGACGTCATACTGTGCTACTTCTATATTTAAAAAGCTATCGGGAAGTACGTATGTGTCACAAAACATCCATGTATTTTTGGTAACATACACGCCCTGCGAACAGCCGGCTCGCCGTATGGCCCGATTGGACAATGCCGTACGGCAGGTTTATTGTTTATCATCATATGAGCACGCCGATTTCGGCATGGCCTACGAGTTCTGCGCCGCACGGATCCGCTACACTTATCTTACGGCTCACTGGTCGTACGTCACCCGCAAATTGGTTGCACAAGCACAATCCGGGATGGTCCACTTTGGTAATGCGACCAACATCTGTCTGTGGAATGCGACCTGCCGCCTGAAAAACCGGGTGCACCACCCAGACACACTGGAGTACGCCATAAAGGTGTCCCGGTACGTCGAGTGGCCCATGCAGGCACTTAAGATGCAGAAGTCATACCACTGCGACCGAAGGGAAATCCTGGAAGGCGACGGCTACGTTTTGAACGTGCATTTTCCCTCGTTTTGAGGTACTTGGGATCGTGACCCTCAAGGCTGCACTATCATAGGGCTGAAACAAATAAGGTGCGGTCAACCAACGTTAACTAACTTATAGTTCGTGGTGCAAATACCCAGCTGCTCCCAGACGGTTGACGTCTGTGCTGGAGAACGCACATGCCCATTCTATCAGGCGATGTGGCTTCCCTGCATCCATCTGTTCTCTGTATTAAGAGATCAGTCGGTTTCAAGCGGTAAGAAACATTCTCCACAGTTTTTTTCAGTTGCTTCTCAATCCACCAACGCTGGCTGTCGGATTACAACCTGCCGGAACAAAGTGCGCCCCTTACACTTGTTCCCAAGCCACCTCCGACACCTTTTGACAGCCTGCATAAGCAAATGACCGGGTAGTGGATAAGCTGCAGGGGCTCGAACCCAGGAGGATCGCAGCCATCATTAGGCGGTTGATTATCCAGGGGCAATTCCTGCTGCGTCAGGACTCAACGTCTGCAACTGACGGCCCGCTATCGGACACTGCACCTCAACCCAGATGGCGGTCTAGGGACACAGACTTGATCTCCTCTGCGCTTTGTGATCGGCCCACTAGTAGCGTTGACCGCTGGTGTGGAACGGATCACGTATCACATCACGTCGACCGTTGTGGTATTTAATCTAGTCCGCTATGCGGTGAGGCTATTCATGCTTGTCCCAAAGGTGAACCCACAAATAAAAACGATTTATTTCTGTTTCTTAGCCCCCGGCCCGTCCAAAAAGTGCGAAGGCGTGCATGCTAACCGGTCCGCAAAGAAGGCGTCTTATGGTGTTGGCCTGGACCGAAGCACAGAATCCCAGCACAAAGTGTCCCGGAAGTCTGTGAGTGTCCGCATTTTCGGGTCCAAGGAGGAGCTAACCGACAGCCGTGAGTAAATATCTGACTACCACGACTAACGCTGTAGAGCGCCAGCAAGGAGGAATAGACGAAAATGATTTCACGTGACTCTTACATGGCCCATTATCTCCAGACTGTTCGTTTGGTAATGAGACCTCATGCTTTTCATGTAAGTCTCGTATTTATTGAGGATGATAGTAGGCAACAAGCACAGGGAATCATGCAAATCGAATCAGCCGTTGAAGATGGCGTTGTGTATATTGGCCTATTGGGGATTGTCCACACTGAAGTGCCCCCTCGATATTGGGTAAATATTTACCCCTGCTTGACTGCCGACGGACTCAGTGATATTTCAACAACCCAACTTGTATCCTCCTCTCATTTCAAGACGTCACTAGCTCAACGAACACTGCGCACCAAGAAGGCCATACGCTTCTCGGCAGGACATATGTGTAATCAAAACAACCAATAGAATTTACCTTTTCATACCGTACAATCTGCCTCCTCAACTTTTTCCTGGTATGGATGGATGGGCACCAAGTTTGTTCAGCTACCCGCTGTGATCTACGTGGGTTCCACCTTGCTAGTTGATTAGGTATCGTGGACCCCCATCCACATGGCAGTTGTATGCGCCAGCTAAGTTTGTTCAGATATTTTCAGATATAAGTAGCAAAATTTGTTTATAGGAGAGGCTATTCCGCATCCACAAAAGCCATGTTGTTTCTAGAAATTTTAACGAATTATTTCAGCTACAGAAATATATGCAAGCTATGTCCGTTGTGAGCGGTTCATCTTTTGCCTCAATTCATGATATCCCATTACTCTAGGCAACGTACCCATAGACGGTGGTGATCGATGACCCTGAAGAATAGCTCACTTAAAAAAATCACCCATATTCATAATTTGCAGAATAATTCATTATATACAGACATTTTGCACTGTGAAGTAGCAACCCTGAAAACATAGCTTTCGAGAAATCAATTCCACTGTGCGAATACTTAGCGGCATCCTGGACTTGCAAGTGACCCGATCCCCCGGACAATCGCAAACGGGTTAGGCTACTTGAACTCGGCAACGGTCAACTGCGAGCGGCAGGGTGCTTTTGATGTATGGTTTCGCCTAAAACCAGTCCTCTGGCAATGGCTTTGCGTCCACAATGTGCAGAATTCTGCTGCAGGATGCACAGTCTCTGTGTATGCTCATGATAATTAAGAAGTGACAACGGAGTTTGTGGAGTTTGCATCACTTTGGAATTAGCTTTAGCTCTGAGCGTAGTTTGGCAGAGGAAGTGAACGCGTTACTTTCAACTTCCAGAAGTGCGTTTGCAAATTGCGTCCATCGCGTCGTTGAGAAGGCGTCTCACTAAGGGCTAGGGTAAGCCTGTAGACTGAGGTGTGGGTCACATTTGTGTGGCCCCCAGATTTGCATTTTTGGGTGGAGGATCTGAGACATCTTCAGCCATTTGGCCAACGGTGTAGGTTTGGTCTGAACCGGCTAGAACCAATAAGTTCTCATTGGCGATCAGGAAACAAGTCTCTGATGAAGCATTGCCTACAACAATGCAAACTAATTTGGCGGAGGCGTGTGTTACACCTGCGCCTAGTTTTCTGCGCCTAGTTAGGAGAAGTGGACGTCTTGAGCCAGATGGTGTTTGACACGGAAGAAATGAGCGTAGAATGTCAAGCGAAAACTGGATGGTGTTCGTTTCACAACGACTTGAAAAATAATCGGTAGTTTTTTTAATTGGGCGATTGCTTAACAAGCCCTACTGAATCGATGACTACTCAGCCGGTTTTCCAGTTGGATGCTGTTCTCCCTCAAGAATGGGATCCACTTGACTCCCCATGTAGTGTTTCAAATGCATCGAATGGTGAAGCGGCCAACCATTTTCAGTGGCGCTCATTCTGCCACTTTCCATTTGAACTGCCCGAATGAGTGTTGGACGTGTGGGCATCTCCGATATTTATTGTTTTCTGGTCGTAGGGGCTTTTCCATGACTTATTGTCTCTTCCTTCCTATGCGAGTTTTATTCACATAAACTTGAATGGTTGTGGGGCAGTGAGGCACCAGGGATCTCTGTTGGTGTTGTAAATGAAAAGGAAGATGACTGTCGGAACTAACAACAAGTTTCGGACTGTTGGTTTGGTCTTTCCAACCCGAGGCTTGACGCTTGTGATAAGACATCAGAGCTTGCAAATTACGTTTCTTTAGGGAGCCCGATGGAGTATTCAGGGAGCTTTGAACCTTCAGTGAGTTGTTCACCTTCGTAATATATACTGCGATATCTCTGATACAGTACCAACTGAAACAAGAAGCGGCTTCTGCGTAACACTTGGTTAGAGGATATTACCAACAGGAGTTTTGAGCGTACTTTAGTTGAGTCTCGTGTAAAATCTAAGTGGGTGTGCAAATGAGTGTATTTTGCCAGCTTTTCAAGGTCCTCTGGGCCGGTAAACACTATTCAAACGGGCTGTGGTTTCGGCACACTAGTTTCGTCCAGCTGGAGCGTCAGTTCGCTACGTGCAGCCATGTCACCTGGAAAAATTACTTGGTCCGAGGTACTTCTGAGCTGGAAAAGCCTAGACAGGAGCAGTCAAGATGCTGATGTATGGTTTGAACCATGAAATTCCTTTGCCGGTAAAATTGAGCCTTAAATAGTGAAGTTCCTTAGACTTTTGCGAACTTTGTCCAACCCTCATTGTGGCGCGACTGTCCCAACAGCATGCGAATTCTTCAGCACATAAACCAACGGGTCTACGGTGGTCGGCGCCATGGTTCGGTAAATTCTCGATTAACAACCGGTTCTCCCACAAAAGCTCGCTCAGGCCCGGCAATGGCAGCACGCCGTGACCAGCATCACCCCGCCTTAAGTGGGGTCTCACGGTCCACGAGAAAATGGACCTCCAGTCAGTCCATAGTACTACCGAAATGGCGTATGAGGCATGTTGCAGCCATCGGCAATCATGAAACTCTACTACCCTGCAGATCACACTTAGGTCACGTGAGGCTCAAAAAGCGCCCGGTTTGAGGGAGTGGGCTGTCAAAATCGATTCAACCTCTAACGGTCTCGCCGACGGTTCTGCTAATCGCGTGGTCCTGCCGCCTCCCAGTATACACTTGGTTTTGAAAAGCTGCGGAGAGCCTTCTAACAAAAGTCATGTGGCGCTGGAAACGGCGCTCCTGTAGAAATTCCTGCGTTAATCCGTGGATGTGTCTCAGATACAAAGCTCCGCCCATGCTACGGCGTTCCTGGCAGACGAAAATGCAGAAGCCGGCTTGATCTTCTTAGTGACAAATGTGCGAGCCCTGCCTCCTTCATACTTCCTCAGAATCACATGTATACACAAATGAAACATTCATGCATATAAGCTGCCGGAATATCCGTACTCTTCCTGGCGTGGGAAAACAGTCTCACCGTAAGAAGCCCCTTTAACCACCAAATTGACAATACACGCCCTTCAGGAATATGGATCCCTGGTTTAGGCCTGCCACGTACGGAAGTACAGGGTATTTAACTTCACTACAGGATGTACCACTTGGGTCTGCTGTTGCCCTTAGAAGACGCGCCCTAATGCCTTGTTCTTTTTGAAGTCAGTATTATGCAGGATTGCAACGGCTTTCTGTAGAGGATGCTATGAGAATTTGATAATAATGACAGCGTAAGCGACCTTCACAGGACCTCTCTGTCGTGGGCAGTTTCTGCGATGAGCTATGAAGAATGGTCAACTCAACTGCAATACCCTGATGGCTGCTAACGGGTGGAGCAGAAGGCGGGTTTAAACCACACAACACAACCTCCACAACCCTGGAAACTCTAGCTTTGAGCAGCGCCGCGAAAATGGGGATCGACTAATCAACTTTGCCAACTTCAATCGATTTGTGGTGTCCTACAAGTGTTGCATAGCTTCCTAAGTAGGCTGCATCATAGTGGCAGTCCGAGGGCAAAATATGCTGACAATTGTACATGCTATCCTGGAGCAGCCACCGGATGTAAGCACAATTCAAGCCGTACCCATTTTTGTGCAATGTCCAAAATTCAGCTTGTCGCCGGGCGCAGAATACGACTCCCAAAAAGGATAAACGTGAGCCGCCTTGACTACACTGAAAAGTGACTACACCTCTTGGACGTTATAACAAGCCAGCCGGTCTTGAAGTTACCACTTCACTGTGTTCAACCCGTCTCCGTTGACGAGTCCTGGCTCCGTCAAAAGACGGTCAAAAGACTTGCTTTTGCCCGCCGCCTTCAAATCACAACGTCTACATCGGATAATGCCCATAGTTCATGAAACTGTCCCCTTTCCGCGCAACCCATTCTACCAACAAAACTCGCCAGTCATGCTTCTTTTTGGCTGTAACATTATGATCATGCTTGACGGTATGACATCCACCAGTTGGGGAATAAACATTATTAACAGGTCACCGTATCAATTCTTGGGTTTGCATCTCAGCAACACAAAAACTGGTCTCCTGGAGGACCAGCCAACAGCGGAAAACCATCCTAGACCAATCAATCTATGTTCGCACGTCTAATAATTTACAGCTCACGTCACTGGGCTGCCCTCCCAGTCCGAATATCCAGTAGCAAATGTCTTCGGGATGTCTTTCTGTGGACATAGAGGTCTGCGATCATGGAGCCACGAGGAGCGAAGTAGGAGGCCGTAGGTTTTCGTGTTTTCGAAAGAGTATTTCTTCCTACTTTCCCGCTAGTATAAACGTTTAGCCACGCGGGGTAGTTCCGAAGCGCTTTTATCATTCTCTGAGGCTTAGGAAACTTAAATGTACACGGTGGTTCAGTTGAACCTGTGGGCATTGCGTAAAGTGATAAAATGTGAAACAGCTTTTATGGGTAGCCCTGGACCTTGCCCAGGTTTTTCGCCTGACACTGACAAAATGCTCATTAGAGTTAAGCTGGATGTGGGGGCGATACAATGTAGGCAAAGGTTACTCCTTTGCCGGAGTATTCCTGTCGCTGAGATACAATCGTGGCACCACCACCATCATAAGATAGCACGGTTAGTCTTAGTGTGTAGTTGATGGACAAGGGTTTAGATATCATTTTTGCTCGCTTACACCAGTCTTAGTGGAGGCTTCAGACGTTGATCCCCTTGAGCGGTAAACTTCGGATGTTCAATCCATCCCCTTCCAAGAGCAGTGGACCAAGTGATTCACATTAGGTGGTCGTCAATTCGCCCTAACTGGTTGTGTGGCCTTGTGTATCTCGGGCACCGCCGTTTTCACTTTCATCACTCTGAAGGGCTGACTCTCAATGGCCAACCGAAATCACTAAAGCAGTCAGGATTCTCAAGTAGCACATCGTGTCGGCTTACCTGCATCCTAGCGTCCATCCGAACTCGGAAACATTTCTTCCTTCCATACCAGAGCATAATTATGCCTGTTTGTCCCATATGAATAAGTAACCAAATATTCCGTTGCTCTGGGTTTCCTACCACACAGCTGACATCCTTCGATGGCTTGGTTTAAATGATAACGGACCACGGACTCCCATTCGCGGCTGTCCAACAGTCTATTTCTCTGCCGTATCACTCTCTAATAGGGCCTACTTTTCCAGGAGCTATCTGCTGCGAATGGTCCAGATGGCTAAGGTATAGCCTAAAGCATGCACCGTTCCAAATATGTTTTACTCTGAGCATAAATTATCTGGGTTTTTCAGATTCGAGTTCCTGTTAACTTACCTACTCTGGCAGCCACTCTTGCGTACCACTCACGGATGGATCATGAGCGTGTATACACTGTACCTGGATACTTGCTGTTTAGCAAGTACCTCCATATAGACTCGTCATCGGCCGAACCGACGCTGGATCCATCGCTTCTGACCACTATTGAGTTCGATGCTGTCGTTCTTCTGTTCCTGTTGACCCCTGACCGGCGTTATTATCCTCCTCACGTTTGAAACCAAGGAACACGCGTTTTGGTTAGAGGTAAGCACAGGGGTTTGTACTGTAGATGAATATCCGGAGAATGAATGTGATTTCACGGAACATGTGATGTTTAAGAGACTACCAAATTTTGTTTATAAGTGTGTGTGCCCAAGGCGTTTTTCTGTGTGTTTTACCCGGTGTAGGTCATCTGTTTGAGTGGGTGAACTCTCAAGGCCAAACAATACTTTGAACTAGAAAGCGGTGTCAAGTATAGTAAGCTATCTCAACTCACGGGACGATGAAGTTGACTGAGACTGAACGATTATTACGTGTATTTCTATAGCCGAAATGTGTGAAATCACTTAAAGCCTAGAATGAACTGCACAAAATCTTCAGATACTTTGCCTCACATTGCTTCTGCCTTAATAGGGAGTGCGGAGTCTGTAACCGAGAGGCGCCGTTAAGAGTACTTACAATAGGCGCCATCATTACAGACCGTTTACTTTTTCGATGGTGCGTGAGTGTTTTTGGATGGTAACTTTTACCCAGGGCTTCAATGTTATAGCTGATTATAGTCCATAGTCTATGTTTTCGTGGTCGAACTGTTTTATATTGCTTCAGAAGCAGCAAGCCAGTACTGCTGGCAGCAAAGTTACTCATACGATTGGCGTTATTTAATAGGTAGTTCACAGTCAGTGTGGAGACTGTCATTTCTTTTGATGTTATGGATCTTACCGTTAGCTGGTAAGTATAAGACCTACACTCTAACACCATCGTGTACCGGGAAAATAACTAAAAACATTGGTCAAAAGTGCCAAATTGCCCATTTAAGTTAAACGCGAACTCGTGTTCCCGTGATACCAGGCTGGGCGAACTGGATCATGCACACGACCAGAACGTTGGACTGGGTCAGGGATACTTTCTCGAAATTTATTTCCGCGGGCAAAAGTGGACGAAGATGCTAGAGCGAGATAAGCTACTATATTTCATTACATACTTGAGAAAGCAAATATGGCGTGTAACTAGCGAACGGTACCTTCGAGTGACGCGTAATACCAGAACCTCCGGGAAGGCAAAACAAAGTAGGAGCTGGGCTTCTATACGGTTCTATTAACATAAGACATCAATTCACAAAATGTACAAACCTCGACAGTAGATACCCGTCAACAGCAAATGGTCCACTAGGACTACAAACGTACGAACCAAATGAACAAACAGGCTCCCAAGTGAGACAGTCACACGTGCGTAAGGTCGGCCACATATGGCTGGATGACCTCAAGGCCAAATGGGTGAAGTGGTAAAGACAAACAAACGTCAGTTCATATAGACGCACTAAACACAAAAGTGGAGCGCGGGTTACAAATAGGGACGAGAAACGTGGGGAATTTCAAATGTCAATGTAATGGATAATGCAAGGCGGTTTTCGGACGGCGTGACGTACGCAGCGCTACTGAAGCCCTGAGATGAACTGAAGAATGTATTGTCAGGCTATTTAAACCCCACTACTAAGTCGGTGTGGCTGAATAGTAACTAATTTTATCATTTGTTTTACCCTAAAGATGGAGTATTTGGGGTGCGGTATTCTTATAGAACCGCGCAATTAATTTGTCGCTTTAAAGAACCTGCAAAATTTGCACATAATTGAGGGGATTTGCGCGGATATTTACCAAGAATTGTGCCCCCAATTCAAAAAAATGCGTGGTACGACACGCACAATTTTCTCCGGAATGACGTAAAACCTGCTAGGATATTGCTGATGGTCTTCATTGGTAAAAAACGCCTGGAAATGCAAGAACAAGGGTTTCAGGTTATCTACACTACTAGCTTCATCTGATTTTCCGAGTTCCAGAGGCCCAATGTTGGTGTAATTTGGCTTATGTAATAGTGTAATCGTCATAGGTTGGTAAATAAAAGGAACGATCTATCCACAATTGTCTGAACCGGTACATTTCCATAAACAATTTGATTAAAAATAGGAAGCAAAGGAGAGGGAAGTGAAAGAAAGTGCCGTGGTTTGTTAATAATGTTGCCAGTGATGTTATGATGATAATATTGGGATAGTGGCTAGAGTATGGCAGGGAAGATAGAAAGCCTTTAAATAAATTTGGTCCCTTTTTGATGAGAAATTCAGGTTGAATGTGACATAGTTGTCACGACCTCAACTATCGACTTCCTTTTTGCTGAAGCATAGGATTTGAGCATAGGTCGACGGTTTGTCGTAAACTATTCAATTAGGTATGCATAGCACACAAAATAGTGCTAGCTTAAACAAGGTTGTGCATGAGAAGCCATCCAAGGACCGGCTTTATTAAATGACTTCACGGCCAATGATTTGCTCCGTTTCGGTCAACATGAATGCGAAGGTTTTTGGACGCACTTCTCGTCATTCAGAGGAAGGTGGCAGTCCAACG
>SJOL01006475.1:128657-138995 GCA_004794785.1 Opisthorchis felineus
TGGGAAGTGAACCTGCCGATGGTGTTGCTCGCTCATCGGGCTTCCATACAGCCAACCACAGGCAAGTCCCCGTTCATGCTGATGTACGGTCGACATCCGCGCCTTCCAGTTGATCAGGAAATTGGGTTATGGCCGGCAACACACTTGTCTCCAGAGGAGCTAGGAGTGGAAAGGAGGAAGGCTCGAGAAAACTTGTCCGCCGCTCAGGAAAGGACTAGACAGAAAACAGCAAGTAGAAAGGCACGACCATTCCCCATAGGCGCGAAGGTCGAGTGGAAGGATCATCAGAATCCTGGAAGGAGAGGACTGGGATCGCGGAAGCTGGGCAGTCGATGGCAAGGTCCGTTTGTCTTTACCGACCGCCGGGGGAACGTCTATAAAATTCAAGACGGTCAGGGATCGAAAAGAGTAAATGGGACGCAGCTTCGGAAGTGGCATGATACATCCGAAGAACTGCCGAATAGACCAGCTGCCGGGGCCGACCCAACGGAGGTAAATGAGAATATGTGGCATGCAAGCAAACTTTAGAGGGGGAAGGTGTGTAACGGTGGGCGCTACTGATGAGGCATGCGAGTAGTATATGTGTTCTCGTACCTTCGCCTTGATCTAATGGAAGTTGGGGTTTCTTACGCAATTTGTGGAACGCGTTCAAGAAGAAGACGTATATTCAGTATTTAAAAGCAACGTGCAAATGAGAGTTTATCTCAACTGTCCAGTGGTCTGTAACTGTTTAGTTGGCGTTTTTCTACCAAACAACTCCGCAGCGAAGGGCTTTCCTCCTTACACTTGTGGTTCATTATTTCATGTGTAAAATGATCCTGAAACGTTTTTAACTTGGGATGTGTGCAAACCAGACTTAGGCTCCTTCAACCGAGCAGGGGCGCTAAGCCGCCACTCCCTTTAAGTCGGAAAGGAAACACTGAGTTCGCTCTACCGACCTCATTCTTCCAGCCAGTATAAGTCCTAACGACCAACGCCTCCACCTCCCTCAAAGGTTGAATCCTTCGCCAAAAACCTGCTCCCAACATTCTGTTTGTTTTAGTACTTAATAATTCAGGCCTACCCTAAAACGAAATAGGACCAGCAACTTCGTCCGTCCATCAAATATCGAATTTCGGCTTTTTTAGGCTATTGATGCTCCCCATTTCTTTCACTGCAGGCCCAGTCACGCCACACTGTGACGCAGCCGGGGTGTATTTAACTCTTTTGGATTTACCAGCATAACGGTTCCGAGGAGTTTTACACCAATCACCTTATCTAAAAAGAGCACAGTGAACCCGCCTACTTTTGTCCTATGTGTCACTACATCTCGCGATCCTTACCCTAACGCGTCTCACAACCGAAGTCAACGACAACGAACCAGAACTTCCAGGATTCACAATATGCCGTCTTTCCTCCGCGCTTGTAAACCGACAGTGAATGTATGTCGTTGTGGTCTCTGCTCCGCCCTGAAATACCCGTGACAATATTCTACACAGATTTTTACTTAGTCAGTTCGGCCCTGAAATCAGTGCATGTCTTTTCACCCTCACTTAGCGTTTCCCATCTCCATCAGGCGAGTGCTATTTTTTCGTGTCGCAAGAATGCTTGCTTTACCCCACGAGACCTCGAAAAGGCCAACGTTCTTGTTCCGGACGTCACCGTTACTAGTGAACGCATCATGATAGGTTGGGTTTCAAACCGTTCTACGCCGCATGAAACAAACTATGTTGACCTATTTTGAGTCTTTTAGTGGCACTCCTTTTGACGTTTAGCGTTCAACCATCACATGAAAAAACTCCCAGACACGGTCGTCTGGTTGGCTCTGACGCCTATCGCCCAGGGTGAATATTCGTAGCTTATTTCTGATGTGTGCAAACTTGTAAGCTAAACTCAAGAAAGAAGAGTAATTTCCATTTGTCATTCTCAGACTGCTGGACCAAAATTTACGAAGGCGCCAAACCAGGACTTGCTGCAATAACTTCTTTGACGTTTAACTTAGTCTCGGTAGTGAAGGCCTACTACAAAATGCTAAGTGAGATGCAGCCATCATTTTGAGTAAAGGCCTGTTTGAAATAACTTCCTCGTTATATTCGGCACCCACGAAGCACTTGAACGCTTCAAAATTTGCATTTAACGCCAGAGGACACAAACCGGAACCTAGGTAGCGTTTTGTACCCTTATTAGACCGGCAAGTATGGACCCGCGCTCCATTATTCCAAATATAAAAAGTTGAAAACCCATAGGCGACGCGTTCGCACTCTTCGTTCATTATAACCTAGACGGTTCGTTGGGTCAGGATAACACCTGAGCTTCTTCACATATCATGCTATATCATGCCTAACTGAATTCTCATGGCAACACCTAGAAAGTTTTGACTTCGTTTCGGGTGCGCCCAGATTCCTTATGTCATTGCATCCGGTGCTTGCCCTGGAGAATCGGTCATAATTATACCTTGGTGATAGAAGTGGCACAAAGGCGGTCGTTCTGGGAGGCGGTAGTATACAGCAAGTGGCCACTGGGAAGTGGCAGGTCTTCTGAAGTAATCAGGCGGAGACAGGCCACCTCTGTCGAAAAAGCTTTTAAATTTGCTCAGTTTGCGTCCATCGCTACAGCGCTTATTTGCTAAGCGTGAAAACCAGCGACCAATTACCGGGTCAGCTCTCCCCTGTGACAGTCCTAACGAATGTTACGTGAGCAGAACGGGTTGGAAACCCGGCACCTATTTCGAAGAGCACATGCGGCTACCAGTTCATCAATATATTGGCGTTAATCGTTTGCAGATCAGGATGTCATTGACCTGCTTAGGGAGCTTAGGAATCTGATTGCGAGCCTTCCGTCACGGAACGCGAGCGCATGAGTGGGTCGGGCGTTGATGATGTCTCCACAGTTATTAACGAGATATTAGTAAGAAAACTACCACGCTCGGCGAATGGATAAAACATGGTGAGACCGCAGTGGCCATGGGGAAGACCAGTGTGATTGAAGCTCACTTGATGAAGCACTAACCTGATATATCTGGTTGCCTTGCTCAGCGAGATGTATCGGATGCCACCATGGCATTCCAAGCCCGCGAGACATGCTCGGAAATGAACGGATGGCCTTCAAACAAGCACACTACTCCTGATTTCAACCCAAGTGTAAAGGGAGTGCGTCGATCCCGCTGAAAAAAGAGATGTCTTTCATTCGCTCTGTTTGAACGATCTGTTGAAGTGATGAGGCGGGCGCAAATAATTCGCGAACAAAGTGGTTTAGAAGGGAATTGGATCAGAACCAGTTGGGGCTTGCAGACCCCTGGCCGGCTTTCCCCTGTGGGATTTAAAAAGCACATGGCAGCCTTAGACAACTTTTATTATAGACATTTACACTTGTTACACCCTTGGTTATAATGCAATCCGAGATTATTTGTAAAGCCTGTGATAGTCTTCATGGAGTGAGCCCGAATTTTCAATTCCGATTGGCCTATATTTTGACCAATGAGAGCGCGCTTCGCCTTGGTCCGTAGATCTGCCGTGTCTGCATGTTCGGTTGTATCGAGCTGCTCTCCCATCGTACTTCGCGATTGCCAAACTCGGAAGGTGCCCCGAAGGTCGGGAGTCAAACGAAGTAGTTCGCTTTAACGTCGCTTGACTCCGGCGACCTCAGTTTCGCTGATTTAGCTATGGTCTCCGGCGCCAGCGTACTGATATGCTTAAGCATGTTTAGCCCCAATTGGGGCTAAACGTGTTCCAGTGCCCCGTCAAGTGTATCATTGTTGTCATGATGGCCACATGAAAACTCTGGTCTGTTTTGAATGTCTAAGTCAGCAGGTCGTCCATGGTCTATATTAAATTTTCCAACCAAGCTATCTATAGACAACTTGCGTTCTGAGTATACTCGACGCAAGAAGGACGTAACCCTCATTGAGCGTGTCCAACGAGCTGCTACGAAAATGGTTGCCGGCCTTAAATCCGTGGGCTATGAAACTCGTCTCGCGGTGCTAGACGTATTTCCCTTGGAGTATCGTCGCCTCCGAGGAAACCCAATACTTACTTATGCCCTGTTTGAACTAGGTTTGGCCAACAGGTTTTTCACCGTTGACGCAGCTAACCCATGGCGGGTACATGGTAAGAAGATTATTGGCTGTTGATCAGGTGGCTGTTGATTTCTTCGCCGAGCTTGGTAACTGACTTGCAAATGTTCCGTCGGTAAGAAGATTTTCAAGCTCAGAGCGCACACCTATTTTTTTCGTGTAGTCGGTGCGTGGAATAACCTTACTCCGACGGTTGTCCACGCTCCATCTAGGACCCAGTTCAGAGAACTATTACACACTTTTGTGCGAGTCCTCGCGCTGGCGAGCTTACTGCCTCGCGCTGAGAACTTAAAGAGAAGTGCTTGTGCCTTTCAGGTGAACGGCAGCCGCTGAACGACAGCCGCTGAACGACGAGAACAAAACCGACCCGGGAAACTTGGGCGAAAGCCTCGATCCCGTGCATCAATCCGTGAGTCCGTCACATCTGCGAGAGCTTTACTATCGAATGCCCTACCTGGGCAGGCGCGATTCACGGCATCCAGAGAAATGGGTCATCCTACATATGTGGTAGATTTCAATTCAGTTTCAATTTATCAGCTATAAACCATGTAGCATAGGCACATTGGTTCCAGCTGCTACAGTTTCGATCACCGAAAAGCGGGTATGTGGAACGTACAACCAGCTTTGGAGGCGAAGGCATGTTCAGTTTGTTCGGAGATTGGGTGGCTACGCATTGAAGGCGATAGCTTTGATGCACAAGCGCCACTGACTGCGCGATTAGGCCATTTCTGCCAATGTCATTAACCACTGGTGATTTGAGTCCCGGGGTCCGCATCCAGGGAGGCGGCAATTGCCCACCCGACTAAGTTTACTGGTTTGTGTTTTCGCACTTCGTTGCCAGGTCATATACTGTCCATCTTTCGGTCGGTTCCACTCAGCACAGGGCTGGGCGAAGAGCTTTGCGAGGTAGGTGGTCTCCTGGCATGCGGAGTACATGTTCTAACCAGCGCAGCCTATGAAGCGTGAGTAATTCTTCTATCGCGGGAGAATTCGTTCTTCCTAAGACCATCTGGCGCACCCCAGCATTGCTAGTCCGATGTTCCCACAAGACCTGGCCAATGCTTTGGAGACACCGATGGTCAAACGCTGACATCTTTCGTATGTCCTCTGCGCGTAGGGGCCACGTCTCTGATCCATAAAGCAGTATGGATCGCACCACCGCAGTGTAAACTGTTCCCTTGACAGACAAACTGACGTCACGTCGGCGCCATAGGTGTCGGAGGTTGGCAAAAGCTGCCCTGGCATTTCCGATTCGAGAAATAACCTCATCTTCAGCCAGTCCACTGGAACTTATACAGCCGCCCAGGTAAACAAATCTATCTACCACGTCGATTGGCTCGCCCGCAAGCATGAGGTGTGGGTTTGATCACACCCAGTCTGTACACTTTGCGGGTGTGAAACGCATGTCAAACCGTGCGGCAGAGTTATTTAGGTTGTTTAAAATCATCTGCATCTGGGAAGGATCTTAACCAAGGAGAGCAATATCGTCTGCATACTCAATGTCTGTGAGGGAACGTCCCGGAAGCATTTCGACTCCCGACGTTTCGGAGCCAGCCAGAGAAATTTCAAGCATCATGCCAAAGCTGAAGAGGAAATTGGAAAGAGGACAGCATTGTCTTACACCACTGGACGTGGTGAACTGAGACAAAAGATTGCTGTATACTCGTACGCGCCCACAGTAGTCGCATACAGTGCTGTCATAAGGGATATAAATTTTGAAGGGACATCTTTGACCGCCAGACACCGCCAAAGTTTCTCACGATCCAGAGTCAAAAGCAGATTTTAGATCAAGAAAAACGACCAACGTGAGACGTCTGAAGCAGTGATGCTGTCCAAGAATTTGTCTCAAGGTAAAGATACGGTCAGTGCATCCTTGGCATGATTTTCGCAGACCTGCCTCTTCCGATTGCTCATCTACCTTCGCAAAATAATCCCAGACAGCACCTTAGATGCGACGGATACCAGGCTGATGCCACAATGGTTTTTGCATGACGTACTTGCGCCATTTTTGAAAACTGGGATAACGGTCGAGGAACCCCATTCGGCTGGTGTTCTGTTTTCTTTCCAAATCTTCTGTTCACCAGGACCTCGACACCTTTGAAGAGCTCCGGGTGTAGACCATCCGGGCCAGGTGCCTTGCGCGCTTCAGGATTGATATGTCACGCTAGATTTCTGTTATTGGTGGTGGGCTGGTGTCAATGTTCCACTCGGACCCACTTTGTTCTTCCAGCGGTTGTGCTGAAGGAGACCAGGTGAACTGTTCTTGGAAGTGCTCAGCCCACCGCTCAAGACGGCGATTGAGGGAGTGAATTACTGTTCCTTCTTTTCCGCATATTGTTTCACTGACACCTGCCGTCTTTCGACCCGTTGGTCGAATCAGTTGAAACAGGGCGCGGCTGTTGCCTGCAGCGAAAGCCTTCTCCATCTCCTGGGCCACCAGCGTTCTTTGTCATTCTTCATGCTCCTGATTATCCGGTTTGAGGGATCTGCGTGCGCTATCATAGTCGCTAGTTGCTGGTATGGCATTTCTGGCGGCAATAAGATCTGCTGATCTCGAAGATATCCAGTGTTCATTGAGTTGAGTCAGCTTGGCTGGACAAACAGTTCTGAAAGCTGAGAACATTACTTCTTTAATTCGCCTCCATTCATCCTCCAAGCAATCTTAGTCGTCCACATGACTGTGCGTTTCCAGTAGCTTTCTAGCCAGATCAACTCGATACTCTTCAGCTACTGAAACTTGTCGAAGTTGATGAACGGAGCTGGTCTCTTTCGGCACTCGTAGTGCTGGCGGAAAGCGAAGTGCTAAGTGGGCCCGCACGATGGCGTGATCAGAGTCAAATTGCGTACCCCAGAAGGAATGTCAATCGTTAACTGGGGCTCTCCATCGGTAACCGATAGCCATATGGTCCAATTGAGCCCGTGACTGTCTTGTGGTAGGTGGCATCCAAGTAACTCGGTGTGGGCGTTTGTGTTGGAAGTTCGTACTGGCCAGGAACAGACGATGATCTGCACACAACTGAAGAAGCCGCTCCCCGTTATCCGTACGCTCAGCATCGACTCCAAATCTACCACCCAACTATGCTTATTCCGGACTTAGTCATCCAAATTAGGCATTCATATCACCCGCCAGGATTACTATATCCATCCTTGTTGCCGACCGAAGCAGTCGTGACAGATCTTGATAAAACTCGTCCTTCTCAGTCTCAGAACTGCTATCTGTTGGGGCGTATGCTGATACGACAAACAAACACCGTTTACCGCATCTACCTGCGTTAATCTTAATTGAGCCAGACAACCGCACAGCACAAAGGCGACTGTTTACTGGGATCCAGTCCAGTAAGCTGCTTTCAGCCTTGGGGCTGTGTGTAACTCCCATATCGTAGATACCACGAGCGATTGCGTCAGGATCACCAAATACCCGAAGAGTGAAATGTGGAACATCTGGGCTCGTCCTAATCGGCTTGAGGAGCACGATCGAAGTGAGGTCTTGTATGCGTGTTCCGGAGACACAACATACATCGACAGAGAGCGAAAGCGAGGTTTCAGCAAGGGATGCCTGTTGTCCAATTTGACATAGAGTACGGACATTAAAGGCTGCAACGTGGATCAGATCTTTTGAGGTTAGTAGGTGATTATTTTGGTTTATTTTTCTGGGCGATGGTTGAGACACGGAACAGTGGCTAGGGGATTGGCAGATGGGTTGATTGCACTGCATTGTACGATGGGTTGGGAGGGAGTGAGGGAGAAGGCCGGTGAGCGAAGAACTGCAAGGGCAAATGATACTTCCCGGTTGCCCAGGCCGAAGAAGGGGGTTTAGTTGAGGTACCCCACCTTGAGCCTTTGACTCAAAAGTCTGACCCACAAGGCAGTGGGAGGATGTAGGGTTTTGTTCGGGGACCCTGTCCCTAGCCTCTGACTCAAGAGTCTGGACCGCAAGACAGCGGTTGTTAGGGTTTTCTTGGGGGACCCTTCCCGGAGCCAATGACTCAATAGTCTGACCTACTTGGCTGTAGGGGGCCGGCCTGGCCCGGGGGCGCAGGGAGTAGGGCATTACTGTGTCACTCCTGATGCGGCTGCGCGCAGCAGGTGCCTTTTGAGCAGCACCGGACTCTTTGGTTTTAAAAGTATTTCGACCGTATTGAATAATGCGCCGGCGGTCACGGTCAACCGTTGGGCGATCAGAGTGTGCGGTTTTTAGGGCCGACCTTTTCTAACCCGTCCTTCCTCGGGGGAAGGCAGCGTCGCTGCTTCCATAAATCTGGACATGCTGGTCGCCTGGGGGAAACGCCTTACTGCCTTCACACTCCTAGCGCAAAGGACAGTACGACTTTACCTCCAGACCGCCTCGTAATACGATTACTCGCAGTATGGGGACTCGCTGTTCTTCGTCGGGCTGCTCCCCGTTGGCCTTCCTGGCATGGTTGAACCTTTAGGAACTGACTTCCAGCCAGTATAGCCCACAGGACCATTGCAGCACAGAAGCCCGACTACCACGACAAGGTGACAGCCTGTGGTCGGGACATATGTGGTAGAGGAAATAATGATAGCAAATGGTAATCTTTCGCCTGTAATGCCCTTTCGGTGCCTGGCTGCCATGCCACCCGAAGGGAGCACGACGGCTGAGATGCTGTCAGTCTGCCCAAGCGTGGGCAGGAACAGTCGAGATGCTAGGGTTGGGTTTGAACCACGAACCTTCTCGTTAGAAAGTTTGCTCCCTACCCACTTATCCATCTCAAGCTAAAGCAGGGCAAGTAGTATGTGATTTTGCCGAAAATTGCTGCAACTGTGTTGGTGCCGCAATCGGATATGACCTCAATCCAGACTACGCTTAATTAACCAGGGTTGGGAGCTTATGCACAATGATGTTCAACAAGCGCAGCCGACCACTGTCGATGAACCTCAGTGGCAGCAACTTACAGATGTTAGCTAACCCTTCAAAAAGAAGCTTGTTTCATCGGAATACAAGCAGCATGTAATCAATAAACCCTGACCGAGTAAGAGGTCGAAACCAATGGGGATAATATTGTATATCAACTGGTTTACCGGAAGGAAACACCACCGTCGGTTACAATCGCTTTGGGGTGAAAACCCATTAAATTTTGCAGCGCAGCTTGGTCGCTCTCCTTATAAATCCTTTTGCAGGCAGCCCTCACGTCAAAGTTCCTTGTTTCCCGAGTTGCAAACAAATGTAGCCTTGAACCATGACTGAATGGCTTCTCTGTGGAATCTGCAGCAGAGTGTATGACAACGGAGTACGTTGCTTCTAAGATGGCCAGTGTCAGTATGAAACGATTATCCCATTTCTCATTAGCTTTCGCAATTCAGTGAATGCGATATGAACGAAGTGGCTGGGTACCTCGGAGTTCGAAATTTTTTTATGTAGAATCTGGCGAGATGTCTCAGTGGTGAGAGCGCAAACTTTCTGACAGCAAGTTCCGTGATTCGAACGCGACCGATTAATCTTGACTTGTGTCTATGCTTGGGCAACCTGGCAGTAACCCAGCCCTCGTGCTTCCTTCAGATGGCCTCGCAGCGAACACACTTAAAGCCTATTACAAATGGTCTATCAGAATGACTGGTGTCCTCTCTGGAACCGTCGGTTTGCTCCACGCTCCGCAGATCTGTCACCATTGCGGACAACGAATGACCACAAGCCCAACTGCATACAAAATTGCCAACATCATCGACAGCATGACATCCGTGTTCAACACTGCTGCTTCACTGCCATACAACCACGATTTATTTGAAGGCCTTCTTGTGAATAAAAGAATAAAGGTGGACGGGGAATGGACTTAGTGCAAGCTTATGACAATCACTCCAGACACTCATTCACGCAATCCGGATAGAAACTTATAACAAGAACGCCATTGACATTGATTAGCAGCCACATCTTGCAGCGTCTCCAACCAGACACAGTGGGGATCACGCGGTCCCCATCCTAGAAGACGGGTAGCACCGACAGCACCCAAACGTTTCGTAATCTCCTTCGTACCCCTCTGCCAGGTCAAGGGTTGGCCACCTCTCTGCTTCCACCACTCTGAATTGGGCATGGAAAACAGCACTCTCTTCGGCAAAGGATGGTTCGGCATACGCAATACATGGTCTCACCAACGCAGCTTCTGATGCTGGATACATTCTTCAATGGAAGTTCCTGGTGCACAACCGAAAACTCGCTTTCTAACTGCCCCGTTGCAGATTCTCCGACGCCAACCCACACGAGCTGTGGTCCTGAGACAATGCTTGTCGAACACCTGAAGAAGTCTCAGTTCCGCTGCTCGAACAGGCCA
>SJOL01006475.1:151212-183039 GCA_004794785.1 Opisthorchis felineus
CAAACACCGCTGCCTTGCGGTTAGGCTTTTGAGCCAAAGGCTTTGGTTGAGGACCCTAATCGTCCTCCTGTCTAGGTGTGGGCGCCCTGACAGTATCCCAGCCCACGTACAACCATGAATCGCACACATACAAATAAACTCATGCCACATCGGCCGTCGCGTGGTGCCATCAGCCGGGTCGCCTTACTCGCTGCACACAGTAGGGTGGGTAAGCGAAAACAGGCTACTACTGATGCCTCCCTTCTTTCTCTTTCACATACTTTTTCTTCCCCCTCTCCCCACCCCATTAATAACTCTCTCCTTGTAGGCCCAGCACGTAGGACTCCGTTCGTCTTGCATCGGTTTTGCATGCAACATCTGCTCGTCACATGGCGCCGACATCCTCAGGTATCTCCAAATCAGTCTTCAAGCCTCGACGCTCACTCTATCTGGCCGCCTTCAATGTCCGCACTCTGAAGCAAGCAGGACAACAAGCCGCTCTTGCTCTCACACTGCACTCGCTTGGCATTGATGTGTGCTGTGTCTCAGAAACAAGAATTCAAGATTCAAGCACAATGGTGGTTGCCGGAGATACGAATGCACATGTGGGTACGCTTAGCGTATCTGCGACTCAATTAGGAGGTCGACATGGATTAGACTCGGTACGTGCGGACAATGGTGAACGATTGCTTCAGTTGTTTGCTGATCGCAGGCTGCTTTTATGCAGTACTAACTTCCGCAATAGCCGAAGTCGTCTGGCCACATGGTGTCCTCCAGCGGCATGCCGGCCACACACACAAATCGATCACATTGCCATCAGTTACCGATGGCGCGGATCAATAACTGAGTGCCGGTTGTTTTGGAACACATTTGTGGATTCCGACCACGCGCCCGTCCGCAGTCGCTTCTCCCTACGTTTTCCAGGGCCGCGTAAGGTGCGGACAAATCGCTTGGCAACTGAGAAACTGGCGGATCCGGATGTTAGACGAACTTATCATTATTGTTTTCTAGAGTCTCTTCCAAATGCTCCACCATCAGATGTGAACTCATACTGGGACGAGATTACCACTTCTTTGCATAGTGCTTGGAATTTTGTCTGTGGCACGGCACCACCAGGCCCCCTCAAGCACTGGGTATCAGACCGAAAGATGGCACTGCTTAAGTCTCGGAGAAATATCCCGGACGGTCCCGAACATAACTTGACACGACGACGTCAAGTGAAAGTGAGCGTGCGAGTGAGACCTATAGAATGTGTCCGAGAACGAGTTAGAGCAGAGTCCGGGTTATCGAGGATAAGCTACGTTTTACTTGTCTAAGAACGAGCGTGGTGAACTGAAATGTACATATAGGGTAAGGATGATACTAAGCACACAAAAATCTTGACACTCACCCCGGCATTGTTTGAATTGACACATACGTGCTAACGTAGATATGGGATGATGTGCTGAGTCAGGCTTCTCTGTTCCTCAAATTGTAGGGATGAACGCGTCGCTGTTGTTCAAGAATTCCAGGACAACTCGGTTGATCTTCGGAGGACGGTACCGAAGAGGGTACAGATGCTTGAGAGCTATCGGGCTGGCGTCCGGTTGTTTCAGTCATATCTGGGTGTTCGGTGTCCCCTTAGGATTCAGGTAGATTGAGATCATCGTCAGTTGTATGCTGAACCGCTGGCGCTAGACGGTGAAGGGACACGGTTTCGACTCTTCCGTCTCGATGAGCAATGTGTACATAGTGTGGGTTGAAATTCAGAAGGTTGACTTCTTCTACTAGCGATTGACACTTGGATGACCTGTCATATCGCTGCAGCAGAACTGAACCAGGGGTGGTCAACCAAGGTGATAACGATATTCCAAATGTTGAGCGACGTGTGTATTGAAACAAACGTTCGTACGTTAGTGGCCGTACATAACAGTGATCGAGGCTGTGTGGAGCATCAGGGAGTATCGAATCCCAATGGGAAGGCGGAAGATTGATATTTCAACGCTAAGCTTATTGTTTTCCAGAGGGTACCGTTGAGACGCTCAACTTTACCGTTACAGTGTGGATTATTAGCCAATGTATGACTCATAGCAACACTTTTCTCCAGAAGAAAGCTATTGATCTCAGACGACATGAACGATTAGCCTCTATCGGAATAAATATAGGCTCGCATTCAGAACAAACAGAAGATTTGTGCGAGACAGTCAATTACAATTGCTGAGGTTATATCCACACACGCAAATGCAAATGGGATTCTAGATAACTCGTCAATTATCGTGAGTAAGTAGCGGTCGCGTGTATTAGATGACAGTGAACCTTTAAAATCCAAACTCAGGCGCTCAAAAGGTTGTGTTGCTTTAATGAGTCCACCAGAGGATTTCCAGAATCCTGGCTTTAGTTCGACACACTTTGCAGAAGGAAATAACCTGCTTGTCATCGTCGACGGAGTGGGGGAGATTCTTACAACGCACAAAAAGAAACATACGAGTAATGCCTGGATGGCAGAGTGAGTTATGGAGCTCTCCAAGTTGATTGTTGCTCCCCAGGGAAGCACATACGTTTCGTGACGGAGTGTCGACGACATGATTGCCCTTGCCAGGTCGGTATATGACATCATACTTGTTCTCGAACAGTTCAATCCTCCAGCGTTGCATTTTGTCGTTTTTCACTTTAACCTTCTGTCTACCACCGTACATGAATGTGGCTGGACGCTGATCGGTGAACAGTTTGAAGAGTCCTCCGAGTAGATAGTGCCGCCATTTCCTGATGGATCCAACGATAGCGTAGGCCTCATTCTCGATGGCAGAATGATTCTTCTCGCTCGAATTGAGTGTCCTCGAGAAAAAGGCCACCGATCGATGGTTTTGGCTGAGGGATGCGGCTATATCCATATCGGTGGCATCCGTTTCAACAACAAAAGGCTAAATGTAATCTGTTGCAATTAGCGTAGCATTTTCTAGTTCTTTTTTAGGTTGTTGAAGACTAATTCGACGTCTGCAGGTAGAGGGAATGTTTTATTCTTTATCAGTTTGTTGATATTGTCAGAAAACGAAGATATCCAATAGGCTTAATATGCGAACATACCGGTGCCGCGTTGCATTTCCGTGGTAGTACGCGGAGGAGGTAACTGACGGGTAAGTTCCATGCGTTCAGGGTCTGGCCTGATGACGTCATTGAAACCTCATAACCTAGGAGGCGGATAAATTTTGAAGCAGTGACGGTTTTGTTATCGTTGAGCGTGATTCCATACTTCCTCGTAGCTCTTAAAAGTGAGTGGAGATTGAGGTCGTGTTCCTCTTGGGTATTGCCTTAAATAGTCACATTGTCTATGTAGGCGTACGTGCTTTTCAGCTTTTCAGACCTAATGATATTGTTAATGGTTCACTGAAAACATGCTACACCGTTTGTGACACCGAAGGGTATGTGACAAAACTGAAACAGGCCACCACTTGCTTCGGATGCGGAGATGGGTATTTGATGGTAAACAGACAAGAGGTCTGATGTGCTGTAGACCTCGTAGTGCGGAATTTCTTCAATCATTTTGCCCAAGCGTGGCAGAGGGTAAGCGTCCAGATATACGAACCGGTTGATAGTTTGGCTGTAGTCAACAACCGTCCGGCATTTGTGATTAACGTTCTTGGTAACCAAAACTTGCGCTCTCCAGGGAGACGTTGACGGTTCGATGATGTCTTCTTGCAATAAGCGGCCAATGGTGAACGCATTACGAGCCCTCCAAATGAAATTTCTAGCTTGCCGTGTGGACCTAGAAAATCGTGCCCTAGTAGAACGTCGGTGCAGAGGTTTGGCATTACAAAGAACTTCAGTTCATTGTATGATGTATCTCTGTATCGGACAGAAACACAACCGTAGCCAGTCGTTAGACAGGATAGTGATGTAGACGCCATTGTGACGACTGAGAAAGTTGGGTAAATTTTCCAATTATGTAGTTTCACGACGTTAGAATTAATGAAACTACGAGAACTTCCTGTATGGACCAGAGCACGGAGAGCGATGTCATTGACTTCGATAGTTGCGATTGCATGTGCCAGGCAGGTAGGTGCTGCTGCAACGAATAATGATGATAAAGTGGGCTTCATTGTACAATTTGTATGGAACTTGGTGGTATTTTTTGAACGACACACGCGGTGGAATTGACCGCGTTTACCACAAAGATTACAAACGGCTTCTCGAGCGGAGCACTTTGAACGAGGATATCTGTCATAACCGCAGAAATAACATGTTTGAACGGATTTTACAGCAGCAGTGGTCGGATCGACACGTAGTTCGGGATTCTGTGAAATGGGCGGAATCGTAGGACAGGATATAGGTTCGCTACTAACATATGACTGTGACTGTTTGTGGGCCAACTCGAGGGATCTAGCAAGCTGATATGCTTGGTCCAGAGTGAGTTCGCTCTGCGCTAGGAGTTTTTCGCGGATGGACGTGGACGCCAGGCCGCTAATTACAGCATCACGCACGCATTCATCTTGATATTCAGTTGCAGATACCGATTTAAACTCACAGTCTTTGGCTAATGATTTCAGTTTTCGTACGAACTGATCGATATCCGGTCCGTTCTCCTGCTTGTAGGTCTGCAGCAGGTAGCATGCATATATGACATAATTCTCGTAACGTGCCGATCGCAGATTCATAGTCGGTGTGATCAGCAATGTGATCGTATACCAGCGGATCCAAAAAGTGCATGAGAGTTTCAATTTTGTCGGGTTTAGAAGATTCGACAGTTTTCAGATAGGTGTCGAAGGTACGAAACCAGTTATCCGAGCGTTTTGCTGCATCTGCTTGTCAGCGTCGAAGAACCGAGGTCGTAGCTGCGGATCCATTGTGTTCTCAGACAAGTAAATTGAGACATTTGGAATGTGTCCGAGAACGAGTTAGAACAGAGTCCGGGTTATGGAGAATAAACAACGTTTTACTTGTCTAAGAACGAGCGTGGATGAGCTGAAATGTACATACAAAGGTTCAGTGCGAGTATACAGGGTAAGTATAATAATAAGCACACAAAAATCTTGACAGCGAGCCGACCTTGAAGTGTTGTGAACACAGAAAGCCAAGGGAATTGAAGAGGCCCACAAAGCCGGGAAGCCTCGGATATCATTTCAGTTGATCCGTGCGACCGCTCCCCGGAAACCACCGGTGAGCGAAACCATCAAGGATCGAAATGGAGTGACCATCTTGAATAAAGAAGAACTCCTCAACCGTTGTGCCGAATACTTCGGGAGACAGTTGTCGTGGCCACCACCTGCCACTCATCTGGAGCCCAGAGTTGACGTAGAACCCTAGACGGTGAACGTGGAACCGCCTACGGCCTCGGAGGTTTACGACTGCATATGTTCTCTCAAGCGCCACCGAGCTTCTGGTCCGAATGACCCACCCGCATTGTTCAAAGATGGGGGTGAAGTGCTCAGTCAGCGCTTGTCTGGTCTGTTTGCTTGCATTTGGGAAAACTAGTCTGTCCTCAACAACTGGGGAGAGTCGGTGGTGAGTGTGGTAACCACAGGGGGATCTGCTTAACCCCCGCTCGTAATGAGGTCGTTGGCGTCACTGGTGTTTCATCGCCTTACGGTGGCTCGCGAGACACTGACTCGAGAGCAGCAAGCGGGATTCCGGCCTGGTAGGGGCTGCGTTGACCAGGTACTAGAACAACGCTCTAATAATCCTGGATTTCCAAGGTGCTTTCGCTTCGGTTGACCAGTCCGTTCTTCTTGACACGCTTGCCGACCAATGAATGCCCCGGAAGTTTGTGAACATAATAAGTTCTTTGTATTCTCATACTTCCGGGCGGGTGAGAGCATATGGCGAGCTCTCCAAAACCTTCCCTGCACAAATCGGTGTTCGTCAGGGATTCCCACTCTCTCCATTCCTATTTGACTTCGTGATAGGTGAAATGAGACGAACGCTGGAAGGTTTCCAAAACCCTGGCGTTCAAATAGAGTGCGGACGAAAACCTTGTCGATCTGGAATATGCATACGACATCGTTCTGGTCTTCGATGAGGAGGATTAGGCATAGGTGCTTTTGGATGAACTGACCAAAGTCATCCCGTCCTTTGGTATGCACTTTGCACCCACAAAGTGTAAGGTCATGCTCGTGGACATGCGGTCACTGAATATGCCACTTACAACCCAGGGAGAGGCACTAGAAGTTATGGAGCGTTTCACGTACCTTGGAAGTTGTGTTAGTCTTGACTGTAGTCTGACATGAGGTCAATGCACGAGTCTTAGAGACCCGGGTCGCGTTTGCTAACTTGAGGCACCTATGGCGTCAAAGCGGTACATCACTGAATCTCAAGGGACGTGTGTACCAGGCTACATTGCTGGCTGTTTTGTTGTATGGATGAGACTTGGCCTGTTCGAGCAGCGGAACTGAGACTTCTTCAGGTGTTCGACAAGCATTGTCTCAGGACCACAGCTCGTGTGGGTTGGCGTCGGAGAATCTGCAACGGGGCAGTTAGAAAGCGAGTTTTCGGTTGTGCACCAGGAACTTCCATTGAAGAATGTATCCAGCATCAGAAGCTGCGTTGGTGAGACCATGTATTGCGTAAGCCGAACCATCCTTTGCCGAAGAGAGTGCTGTTTTCCGTGCCCAATTCAGAGTGGTGGAAGCAGAGAGGTGGCCAACCCTTGACCTGGCAGAGGGGTACGAAGGAGATTACGAAACGTTTGGGTGCTGTCGGTGCTACCCGTCTTCTAGGATGGGGACCGCGTGATCCCCACTGTGTCTGGTTGGAGACGCTGCAAGATGTGGCTGCTAATCAATGTCAATGGCGTTCTTGTTATAAGTTTCTATCCGGATTGCGTGAATGAGTGTCTGGAGTGATTTTCATAAGCTTGCACTAAGTCCATTCCCCGTCCACCTTTATTCTTTTATTCACAAGAAGGCCTTCAAATAAATCGTGGTTGTATGGCAGTGAAGCAGCAGTGTTGAACACGGATGTCATGTTGCTGATTATGTTCGGCTTTGATGATATTACTTAACGTTCGTGGGAAATGCGAACTCCGAAAGGAATACGGCTAAACTCGTATAGGTTCCCGCCGGCTCCGAATGAAGTTAACGGACCACCTGACCCTGGAGTTCCAGTGTACCCTAGACTGTATAGCGTACCATGGTTTGGATCAGTTGATGCAGCCTTGGTAAAGGATAAGCGTCAAGATAGGTAAAGCGATTGATGGTCTGGGTGTAATCTATGACCATGCGTCTCTTGTGGTTTGCATTGAGGGTTACGAGCACTTGCGCTGTCCATTGGAAATTTGATGCTTCGATTATGCCATCGAGCGTTCGGTCTACTTCGGTTAGCGTGAATTGTTCGTCTTCCGGTGTGTGTTGACGGTATCTCGTGGCGACCGGTTTGCATTTCGCAGCAAGATTAGTGAATAAAGGTGGAAATTCCAGTTTCGCGAATGTTACACCACACATCTAGGGTGCCCCGCTGGCCACCAAAGGGAATTCATACTTTATCGTGTAAACCCAAGTAGTCATGTCCGAGAAGGACGTCTTTACAGAGGTTTGGTAATACACAGTTTGAACCTTTCGTATGTATAATCATTGTGTTGAATAGACACAAGGCAATAACCTTTGGTGAAACATGAATGTATCTTCGACGTCATCGTTACCACAGAGTCATACGGAAATAGTTTCCATTTAGGAGTCTGTAGTACTGATGAAAAATAAAAAATTCTGGAGCTTCCGGCATCAATGAAAGCTCGGACAGCAACGCCGTTGACCCAAATATCTGTTGTAGTTTTCGATAGGCCACTTGGAGCAGCGGCACAGAATAGCGAAGAAGGTTAGAAATCTTTAAGCCGAACCCACGTGATATTTCGAGCATTTGAACCTACAGACGCGTTGAGAACGCCGTATTTTCCTTCAAATTTTATAAACTGATTCTTTGGCGGGACACATATTACGAGGGTGCTTGGGATTCCCACAAAAGTAATATGTTTGTTGTGTAGCGGCAGAAACCGTTATTTCGGTATTGACTGGGGACGAAGGGGTAGGCACAGAACGCGTAACAGATTAGCCGTACATGTATGATTATGATTGTTTTTGCGCAACTTCGAGAGCTCGTGCGGCTTCGTGAGCTTTGTCAAAACCCAATTCATGCCATGTTAGCAGATCCTCCCGAGTGGGGCTTAACTGCATTCCGGTCATCAAGGCATCTCAGACTGCTTCGTCTGTATGTTCCACAGCAGATACTACTTTGAATCCACAGTCTTAGGCAAATGGTCTCAGTTTTTGGACCAACCGGTCAACATCTTGATATCTGAGCTAACTGTGTATAAAATAGGGGGTTGTTGGTATTTTCTCGTTGGCTTTGTTTAATCCTAACTGCATTCTGCGTCTGTTTCAGCCTGTCATAGAACTTTCATGCATCATGTGGGCGTATCTACAGTGTAAGTTATTTCCAAAACAAACCCTGACTCATTTATTCAGCCGACGGTTTTCGAAAACGGCTTGCTCTAGTGTCGCTCACAATCCAGAATACAGCGGTCATTCTTCTGACGCGCTACACACGAGCTCGCTCCGGTGACATGTACTTCGCTTCCACTGCTGTTGTTATGAGTGAACTCGTGAAATTGGTTACTTGCTTCGTGTTGGTATTTGGCGAGGAGAGTTTTAACATCACTGCCCTTGGGCAAAATTTAAAGAGCAATATCCTACTAGATCCATGGGACTGTGTGCTTATCTCAGTTCCCGGTGTAGTCTATACTATACAAAATAACTTATTGTTCGTTGGATACACTTATTTATCCGCTGTATCTTTTCAGGTTAGTTGTCTTCATTTGCCTTTTTTGTCTTGTTTGGTTAACCCTCGGCTAAAGTTAACGTCGCCAGCACAACCAGTGATCAGACCGCTTTTTATCGTATGCTTTCAGTCCCCAGACCTGTTTGTATGGAGGGACTGGTGGGTTGGTACTGCCACTCTTGCTTTTGGTGAGACATGGCCCCAAAGTTCGACTGAGATTTATTTATATTAGGATGGTTTTCAAACACTTCAGAATCAGATAAACGAAAGCAAACATATCCCGGGTGGTAGTACTACCTAATTCCACCAATTATTTTCAGGGTTCAACCTTATCCGTAGACATATTGGTTCGTGTTTTTTTATGACTTGCATAATCAGAAACAAAAATGAGGGATTCAGGTCCAGAAATGAATGAACACTTGAAAGAGGTGTATCAAAATGCGATACAGGGATATAACTTGAAAGGCTGGACCCTGGTTGAATCGGTCAACCGGTGAATGAGTACAGTTGCGTCAGTGGCTTCGGCACTGAACCATATCGGTGTACACACCTATAACTAAGAGGTGTCTCGTTATCCCCAAACCAGTAGACGATCTCCTGCAGTTCTACCTAAGCTGTTCCATCCAGTGATCTTCATTCACATTCACTTGGAAAACCCAGGTACACAGGAGAATCAGGTTGCCCCATTCTGCCACAAACTACACCCTGAAACGAGGCTACAACAGCCTTCTTGGCTACATGCTTGCTACCATCATACACAGTATGATATTTACACAGTAGGTCACTCCAGATTACTGGATGAGTGTGTACAGTAATACTTCTGAGGGGCGTCTCTTTCGATGAACAGTCAATGCATAGTGGATTGCCATCCCGAACAATATCATAAATAATCGGCATGGAACAAACTCTACCCCATATTCGATCTGTTCTTGGTGCATGAAAACGAGTCCAACGAAGTGTGCTTCTCCTACACAAAGGGCGCATAGAGTGGACCCTCTGCATTACAGATGGCTATTTTAATTTTCTTTTCGATATGGTATTGCACCAATTCCTCCACCTGACTATCTCGGGAGAAAAACCCCGTCCCGTTAATTTTCATTGCTCACTGTTATTATGATTATCGATATCATCGCAGCAGTAGACAGTTGTTTCATCTTTGCATCATTACTGTGTGTGTTTGCCTCCAAACACGACGCAGTTGGTTCTTTATGGCTAATACTCGGACACTCAATCCATCCATGTGTTATATCACGCCGGCTGTGTAAAGCATTCCACATAGTGAACTTCATGTCCTCACTTATTGTCGGATCGCTGGTTTCGTGGTTCCAAACCAAAGATGCGGTTCTGAAGAGCGGCAGTATCAGAGACACAGTTATCCGTTGTTTCTTTTACCAAGGGTTGTAAAAGCGTATGAAAAAAACATGTAGTGTTAGGAATGATAGATATTTGTCGATGCGGTTGCTCTTGAAATGTCATGTGCTGGTGTATGTAGTCATGGAACATGTCACCACGCCGTTCATTCGAAAGTCTGACGTCTGTGATATTTTAAAGCAAGTGATTTTCCGCACATAGGTATCAGTATTGTAGCATATTTTTCCCTACCACTTCGGGGATTGAAACCAATGTGTACAAGCTTTACTATGCTCAGTATGCTGTTCTGCTTGCATTTTGTGCGTCTATTAACGCACAATTTTGATGATTATTTGCGTTTTCTTCTTCAAGAACTAAGGACTGAAGTTTGCTATCGTATAACCTTGATTGCCTTTTCAACCCCATACATTTACGGTACAGCCTGATGCAGTTTCACATCGGGTGGCTTTGTTGCGTTTCGTTACTTTGCGTTCATCATGCACCATTTTTGTATTCTCTCCTTTCCAGGTATCCTATCAACTGAAGATATTCACTGCAGCTATTTTCTTCCGCATCATTCTTAAGCGGCAGCTTAGCCGAACTCAATGGTTTGCTTTGTTTCTTTTGTTTGCTGGTGTTTCCATCACCCAGGTGAGCGATGCTTCAAATGCTGGGCGTTCGGACTCAGCCGCTACGGTATGGGAACAGATGCTTGCACTGTCCTCCGTTCTACTTGCATGTACCTGTTCGGGATTTGCCGGTGTCTATTTTGAAAAATTACTCAAGGGCACTCGTAAGAGTGTGGCCGTGAGAAACATTCAGCTCTCTTTCTACGGTATCACAGCGGGGATCCTCACAGTGCTTATCAAAGATGGTGCGAGCGTGCAACAACGAGGATTCTTCTTCGGTTATGACAGCATCGTGTGGGTATCCATCTTTACGCAGGCACTTGGCGGTCTACTGATTGCGGCAACAATTAGGTATGCGGATAATATTCTCAAGGGATTCGCCCCTTCGGTGGCCATCGTGTTAAATTTCATCCTGTCCATGGTTTTTTTCGACTTCTACCCAACAATGATGTTTGTTGCCGGGGCGATTCTTGTTATTGTGGCCACTGTGCTTTATTCCCTCTGTCCTCCCCCTCAGTTAGTGGGAAAGGAACCAAAATCCTCACCAAGTGATGCAGTTCAACATGCTTAGACTTGTCAGCCAGTTTGTCCTATTTTAAGTTAAAAGTGTGCCTTGTTGTGTCTGTGATACTTTGTAACCTGTCCCTGATTTTGATACAAGATTTTTGACACTTAGTTTCAGTAAAGTTTGTTAAAGGAAACAATTTTATCTCACATTTCGACTTCGTAATACTTACCAAATGAAAAATACGGATCTCTCCGACTGAAATTGCTTTGACAACGCTGCTGCGTTATGCAATCACGTTCTGTAGTGTGTTCTCTTTTAAGACCGATTCATACGCACTTGACTATTTTGGTTTGTCGTGCTAGGTTGGGATTTAAGTAAATGGTTCTATCTGTACCAATATCTCCTTGGATACGATCTCGTCTACCAGTTCAGATACTGCTGTAATACCGGCATTTGAATTCAGCTAAGTTAGCGCGACTGGAGAAGTCGGTGTTACTCATCAGTGTATCAGTTTAGATGTAATTTACCGCGGATAGACCGAGACCGCGTTGTGAATACGCTAGGTATTTTATGTTTTAACTCTCAAAATGGGCGGAATTCATATTTTTAACTGGTTACGGAACAATAATACCATCATCGGGTCTCAAACTGTCACTGGCTTATGAGTGCAATGTGTTCAATCTGTCGTCAGTTTTACGCGTAATACAGTTTCTGCTCTGTTCCTCGTGACATTGTCATGATATTTTAAACACCCTATCCATACTCTACCTTTCGGTAGAGTATGGATCCACCACCTATATGTTGGTGGATTGATTGCGCGAGCTAGGTACTGCGCGTGCGCTTGTTAGCATCTGAGTCAGTAACTAGGTTATCGTGACCGAGTTCCCGCCTTGCCATCTAACCACAGTGTAAATTCAACGGGTCAGATATCATTAATTCTGTCCTCATCGACTTCTCTACTGCATGTGGTGACTGCTTATCGCAGGACCGAACTGTTCGCCCCCAAATGCAAGGTTTGCTGCACTCGGATCTATTAGTAGATCATCGACTAGGTAGGCCGGTATTTCCAGTCAACTGAATAACCTTTGGTCAGCGGGCGTCTTGCAATCCGTAGTGCTGTGTTCTGGAGTATGGACCGGTTGTTTTCGTTTGGTATGTGTTCAGACGTTCTTTGAAAGAGCGCTCCTTTTGTGTTATCGTATCATCATCCTTGCGGTGACGTGGGTACCGCCGACAGAAGGATCAATTTGTCGAGGTTGGCTGTCTTAAAGTTTCGAAGCTACAGTGGACGGGATTATCTATTAACCGACAAAATCAACCTTTCGATCTAAGGATCCTTTAGTAAAAAAGTTTAATACCGACGGGAAACACCTTAGTAGGACTCCAACCAAGTTCAAAAGGGTCCTTCAAACGGTCAGGTGTTGGACCTGTCCGGAAGGGATGGGGAAGGCTCATTAACCGTCACACAATTTTATTATGGGGTAATTTACACATCTAGTATGGGGCTGAGTGGCACATTAAGTTTGCATGTTTGGCAAGCCCCACATCTACGTGTTGTGGTTGCATGTCGCTTAGGCTTTGCATACTGGAATTTCTTTATCGAACTGTGTAGATGTAGGAGTTTGTTTTATTCAACGTTATCTAATATGCTATCCAATTTGGATTTTCGTCCATGTGATCGAATAAACCGGACGTCCGATTTATTCGATCAGACGAAGGGCCTGCTGTTGTGCTGAAGAATTCAGTAGGTCGAATTCAAGAGCTCATCTGACCCCTGGCTCTTGGATAAACGCTTTAGTCCTGGCTATCGATCCCCGGATCTCTGAAAACGATCCCACCTAAAGTGGCCCAAATCCCGCAAAAAAACAATGAAGACCTGTTTACTAATGCTAAAAAGAATAAGGCGCTTTCAGTTACTGTTCAGGAGAAATCACGTGTTTTCAAGCATTACACACAAACTAGCTTTTTCTGCCGTACAACTAAGGATAATCCTGAGTTGGTATTCGCTAGTATTGCCTGATCGATATTTAGCCGTGTAAGGGCCCGTACAAAGAAGTTGATCGGACAGCGCCCCAAATTGAAGTAAAGACCAGATTTCGAGGTAATAAATATCCGGGTAGTCTTATTTAGCGTTAATTGAGAAAGATATTGATACCTGTAGCGAAACACAACAAGGAATGGATTGGGACTGGTGTTATTCTATATGAAGCAGGGACGTCTGAAGTCATTCTAAGGGTCCCAAACATGGCTAATATAACAGTGGCACTGGTGCAATTGAAGGATAGCTTTTTGGTGAATAGAACCAGGGACGGGACTGTGTCTACACAATCAAATGCAACGACTGCACCAAGGTCTATATAGGACAGATGACTAGAGAACCTCACAAGACAAAATTAAACAGGCCTCCGAGAAACGCATTTGGGAAATGTTGAAGTCTTGGGGCGGGGATACGATTCACGTCACAGAGATTGATGGCTGAGGTGATGAAAATCTCCAAGCGTCTGTGTGAACAGAATAGAGAGTGTAGAGCTGGCGAGCTTGTAGAGGACGGTCCTGGATCAAACGACCTGAGGAACAATGATTTGAGGCTCCCTGGACCGAACGATCAGAGACCCAAACCCGATCGAAATGATTTTAAATCTCCCAAACCTATCGGCCGTAAAACACCCACACTAGCCGAGATCACTGCTTTAGCTTACTATTCGGAAGAGATCTTTTTGCTTTATTCTCCGTTTCCCCTAAAACCTGGCCAACTTGGTAGCATACTCAGCTGGCCTGAGGAAGCTTCTGTTGGCTCACACCCACCGGTTGCTTACCTAACCTTTCTGAAACGAAAATGATTCCTTTTATCTTAGCGTCGGAAATTCCAGTTAGCCACCCTCGACGAATTGATCCCTCTTTCTGCCATCTTTCAATTCACTGCAGTGGTGGTGGTACATCGGTACAAATGGACGGCTATCTCGAAAAAATGGATGAAGACATGCCGAGTGAAAACAAGTAGTCCATATTCCAGAGCACAACATCGTGGATAACAGGACACCCGGTGACTAAGGGTCATTCATTCGAGCCCGGACAGTTACTCAGTTTTTTTACGTACCGTGGATAGTATCACTAAACGAGTTGATCAGTTTTGTGTGTAAAACCTATCGACTGAAAACACCGGCCTGACTAGTCAGTGATCCGTGAATCCCCTTTTTTGATGTTCATCCTATGTGCTGGACCTATTGGTATGCTATACATAAACGACTGACAGTGAAAGAAATATCGCTTTCATGTCCTGTGTGCAGAACGAATCGCGATGGCAACAGACCGTTTATTAGCGGATCACCGCAAAACTGAAGGGCAGGACAGATCAGCATTTAGCAGGGCAGTGAATCATGAGTGGAGTCATCGTGCTAGATCAGTTTGTAACCACAGCCGCCTACGCACACTGTGAGTGACAGCTACACATATGGAAATGAAGAGAGAGGAGGGACAAACACAAGCTAGTTTAAAGGAAGATGAGACATCATCTCCCCTTTTTTGAAAGTTTCTTCTCATAGGAGTATAAAGAATACCTGTTTATTAGTGTTGTAAGTGACATTATACCATATACTTACCACTTTAAACAGACGTACTGGGGTGTCTTAAATGGCGTTGTGATGTGGTGCTGGACAACTGGCGGAACCCAACGAATCGTCTCACTTCAGAACTGCGTATGGGAAAAGTCGAAGATAATTAGGGTGTGGTAAAAGTCACCTAGCATCCACTCTTCTCCCGTGTCCCAAACTATGGGATCCCGGTGAGCACAGTTTTAACTGCAGTAGGTTTACCTGGATGGCCTTCGTTCCGTACCTGGGTGCTCTGTGCACGAACCAGTGTACTAGGTGTACAGGTTTACCCGGACGTCCATATGATGCGTGGTTTGCTTGCATGCGTCTAATTTCTTCTGGACTGACACTTCATTCCGGCATGAAGCCCGAACTGAGTCGCTTTAGAATCCGTCTCCCAAGTAGTAACTGCGATGGCATTTTGGTCGTTCTACAGTGTGATGTAGTTCAGCAAGCTATCGAGGCTAAAATCAGCGAATCTTTCAACACATCAACTGCGATTTGGATTGTCATGGATTCTTTTGAAGCGTGATTTCGTCTCACCCACACCATTACTAACCATATTCTACTGTGCACTGTGCTCATCGTTTTTTCCCCATATGTTTGCTATAATCATAAGGCGAAGTCTCCGTTGAAATTCCCAAATCTCCTCACAGTACCAACGTTGTTAGGATGTCTGACACCGTTATTGCTCAAGAAATGAAGCAGCCCACTGCTTTCAACTTGAGGGCCGTCATCGGAAACAGTCTTTTCTGGTAACCCATATCTTACAAACACGTATCAAAGCCATTTAGTTTCCGTCATAATACTCAGGACCACAGAGAAAAAGCTTCAAGCCACTTACTTTGGAAGCACGCTGCTTTATTTTGTTGCCACATTTACAAATAGACCCTTAAAATCGACCTTTGCCCACGGTCGCATTGGATATTCAGCGAATTGGATTGGAGCTCGAATAGGTTTCGCGCTTTTTTTGAATGTCGACATGCATAACAGCAACAACAGAACAACAACATTTAACAGTCAAGAACAACCATTTTCACAGTAGGATTCATTTTCCACCACTAGTAGTACTCACGTTTTCGTGCTTTTGTTCGAGCGATTCCGGATTACACGGTGTGGACACATTCATTTACGGTTGAAATTAGACACAACGCTTGAGGTAATATGAAGACAGACCTAGGCAGTGCTTGAATTGCGCAACCGTAGTTAGTCTACAACATTCGAGGATTGCCCTAGTGTTGTCGGCCAAACTCGGGTGATTTATTGATTGTAGTATACAGCTACTCACCTCTTAATTAGCTCGACTAACAAACAAAAATCAATAAACGCTAGAATAATGTAGAAAACCAACCCCAACTACCATAACCATAACTACCGACTGTTTACCAAGCCCTTCTGCAACGATGAGTTCTCAATCGGTTCCAAACTTTTTCCAATCACACGATATTTTGCTTAAAATGAGTGATTAAAAAAAACAACCCTCAAAGCGGATCACTCCATACACTCCCATGGTTTGAAATCCCCTCCGTGACAGACATCACATCGTCTTCTGACACTAAAGAAGGATCTGACGTATTTGAAGTATCTGTTGATACCGATGATGACGTTAGTCATGACGTTGGTGATCTTGACGAGCTCAAAGAGAACGTTATTCAAGCAGTCACATTCACATTGTGAATAGTCAATGGTGAAAGGCTAATAGAGTAACTGTGACAGACTTTCTTCACTCAATATCGGAAAAAATGTATGACCAGGTTGTTGCTTTTAGTGTTTATAGGTCAACACCAGACATTAGGCTGTTTCCATTCGTATGTATGGGTTCATAATCAGGGTAAAAATTTTTGCTCATCAATTCACTCTTCACTGACTCGAATTCAGTGTAGGACTGATGTGGTTCCAGTTGCCATTCCAGGTTCCCTTTACTCTTACACATCCGTAAAGATTCCCACCATGTACGGAACACAATTTCTGTGGCTAAAACCTTACGGTTTGATAAAATGTTCAACTGACTGTTACTGAATCGGACAGACATGAACGTAACGAGCTACTAATCCTTATCCTTGCTGATCTATGGTAAATCGCCCGTGTTGTGTTATTTTGTGTGCTTGTATTCCAAAAACTTTATAGTACCGTCGAGTTACCCGTCTTTTCTTATTTTGCAATTGTAAGGAACAATTAATTAATTTGTGGAAAATAATGCGTTTGTTCAGAAAAACTGAAAGGAAAGACTAGACGACTACGTGTTTTGGATGCTTCATCTTCTGGCCAGTACAAATCGTATATATATTATCAAAAGTAATAAATGTGAACCAATTACTGTAAGGCAGGCGTTAGGTAGGAAAGCCTATATTAGTCAGGGCGAAGGGAGTCTGACACAGGTAATTGCTAGGTTATCTGGGAGGTATGGCCTGGTGTGTTCATGAGAAAAACATCTATCTCACGAATGATTGACAAATTACGCTGCAACAACGACTAAATTTGCCCACCTGATATCCCCAAGTGGACTGAATTCCGATTTTCGAAACCAGGCCAAGCCACAATAAATGCAGGTCAGTTTGTGGTTTGAGCAGCTTATATAATCGTTCAACATTTGAAAAGGGAAAGAATCCGTTTCGCAGAGGGCTTCTTTATGAAGACACCTGTCCTTTGACTTACGTGTGGTGATTGTCTTTCGACTAGAATAATCAGAAACTTGAGTACACCTAGATCGTTGGGCTGTGTCCAAAAGGACGCATAGTCCGAAGGAACCATACATCGTCGAATCGCACTTATAAAATAAATGATAAGGGAATGCCTCTGTACAAGACTAAAAGCTCATTGATGCTAGAGAAAAATGCAAAAAAATTCACATGATAACATTTTTCGTAATATCAAAAATGCGCCCTTCTGAGGTTCTGTCTGTTTTTTAAAACTCATATATAACCTCCTATTGGCCGTAGCCTTACTTGATGTCACACTGCCTACAAGGTTTGCTCTACCGCCCGCTACCGGCTCCACCTTTTTCGACCTATCAGGTGGACATGGTTTTCAAATTTCCATTAGTAGCTTTTCATGATTGAACACCAGATGGGTGTGTGCGAGGTAAAACATCCACTGACAAATTATGTCAGGTATATTAGGGTGTTCCAATACAGCACATTCAGTTGAGGAATATCATAGGCGAAACCTTCAGTGGAGTTTCCTGCAATCATACCTTATACAAACGACCAACCAAAGTGAGTGTTTCACAAACTCGAAAAACAACCAACTACTATGAGTTGGCCTGAGTAACCTACCATTTCTCGTGGAACCCTGACACCTCGCAGACCTTGTGATATTTCACTCAAATGATCGCCCAAGTCTGCGGTGTCCTGGATAATAGTTTACATGTTTAACCATATAGGACACAGACATGAGCCGTCCAAGTATCATACAGTGCATCCCACATTCAGAATGCGAAGCTTACTAGCCATAGTCCAAATTCCTTTAATTCAAACTCGCGTCAACCCATATACACAGCTTCCACTGCGCATTAAGGGTTTCACATCAAGATTTTCATCACATTACCTAAAGTAATAGTATACCCCGTACGATGACTGTCTGAACTGCTTTCGATTTTCCTATGTCAGCTCGCTAACAAATCAAACCATCTGGACGTCGAGATTGGATTCCTTCTCATCAATTCTGTTATTTGTGATTCCGGTTACAACTCAGTTCACATGGCTCTGTGCTGCATGTGCAATGTAGTAATCCGGAAAGCTTTGAAGTGTCCATTAAATATGACTGACGTGCGAATTCGAATCGAGACCTCTGAAACATAACGGCATCCTCTGCCTGGCCATAATCGCCCCCCAGTGACCTCTTTTTCGATTATTGGTTCCCTTCAAACACACTCCGAGGGATGTGCTAGGAAAATGTCCACAGGCGTTCGAGGTAGGCTAAAAATCTTCCTTCCCACTCCGACAGTGACTATCCGTGTGCCATAGTTCGAATGATCAAATGAACTATTGTTTTGTGGTGACAAATATTCATTTGCGAACTAAGTTGGCGTGCAAGTTCGATATATGATTGATGAAAACATGGGGACGAGGCCTACCAGACGAGCTTAAAGAAGCGCAAAACCGGCAGCAGGTTGTCATGAGTCTTGATCATGTTCATGAGCAGTGCCGTATGAAGGAACTGTTGTTTTCAATCAATTGGTACTGTTGTTTTGTTCATATGAGGGAAACTCCACCAGTGAATGTCACTCACGATCGCGAATATTGCACTCCTGTTCTCCGAAAATTACCGACTGGATTTGTGAGCACCGCTCACCTCAAGTGGAGCCCAGTGTCCGTAATCGACTGAAGTGATCGTACCCAGTCACGACCCAAAACTAATTTCTAAGGTAGATCTAACTGAAAACAACATAAGAGTCCCGGTTAGCGACTGAGTGAGCCAAGAAAGTTCCGTTTCGAAATTTAGAAATGATAGGTCGACAGCTAGTCCACAAGGTCGGAGAAGAATAAGGTTTTATCAGCGTTTCGCAAACGGTGCAAAACATATGATATATATATATATATATATATATATATATATATATATTATATGTTATTCGCCTCCGGGAATTCTATATATACAACTTCCAGGAGCAGCTAACATCGGGCAGCAAATTAACTAAAGGAACATATGAATGGGCACCAAAATCTTCCGTCTACCCCAAAAAACTCAGGTGATGCGGAGTCTGGGGAGTACTTCGGGCGATATTGTGCTGAAAGTTAAAGAACTAGATGGATGACGCCGGAGCTCATTGTTGTACCATCACGGCTAAGCCAGCCGGTGGCTTGCCGTAGACTTCCGCAGGACTGCCCGCTGATCCAGTTCGCTCGGGTCCACATCCGCGCCAAAGGGTTTCATGAAGCTTCACATTCCGCTGTGCTCAAACTATCCGTTCTCCTCAACTATGCGCAGGCATTCAGTGGTTTGACCAGTGCTGGTATAAATAATAAAATAATTGTTCAACTGTAACACTCTTTCAGAGCTCAGCTGCCATGCAGCCCGAAGGAGGCACGAGATCTGATATGCCGCCTGGTTGCCCAAGCCTAGAGAGGGGCAGTCAAGATGCAGGGATTGGGTTCGGACCACAGATCCCAGCACAGCGACGTTCACTGGGTGATGTCAGCTAGTGACGTGAGCTCGCAAAAAAGACACATTAAAGATCATGTTAATTCGAATAATTACGATGCCATCGCACCGAAAACGTTGCACGACAACCCACTGTAGACTGCTTAACTGTGCTGTTGACTAGCTTTTTTTTAAACGGAAATCCGTTTCGTGTGGTGATCTGGTACCTATTGAACAGACAGTATGACTGATAGACTAGACGGAAGTACCAAGTAGCATATCGTATGATGGCGGCTGTAGGATCTAAAGCTAACGGATAGGACCGACGGTAACTGCCGTTAAAACGATAAATGACGCAGGAAAGTGAGAGCAATCGATAGCTTAGTGTAATGCCTGTAAGTGAATGACTGTGAATTTTCTAATTTTCAGTACACTGATCAGTGAGACCAACAACAGAAGAAGGTACGTTCAAGTCAGGCTAAGTCAAGCCAAGTAAATCCAAGTCGAGTGAAGCGGAACTTCCTGCACCACGACGTGATTTTTCGGCAATATTTTTTGCAATATTTTACAGAATAGCGTTGAATTTCGTTAATGCTTTTGAGAATAAAAGAGGCGGATAAAGTATTGATCCACGTATGTTTTACAACGCAAATGGGACGTGAAATTATTACGCAGAGAGGAAGGTGAAACCATTCAGAAATCAAGCCATCGAAAGGGTAATAGAGTTGACAAAGTTCTGACTAGTGGGTGGTAGCTTGTACTTGGAAGGAACACTTGAGGGACCTGTTGCCTCGGTGTTGAAACAAATTGGGTGAAGTTGAGACCAGCGTTCAAATCTTGCTTACTAAAGAGTCAACTAAGAGATTCATTGAGAATTCACTGCACACGAAGACATGCTGCAGCAGCCTGATCATAGGGCAGTAATTTTTTGCCAAGAAAGAGGACAGGGAAACAATAGACTCGGTGGGGAACAATAAACTTATGGATAAGATGAAAGGGGAACAGAAAGCATTTGATTCTCAACATAAAGCCAGACGTCTAAATCTAACAAAAAAACGAATAAAGTAGGACCAACTAGGGTTATATTTGGGGTTTTGTAAAGAGGAACATTTCGAACGTTGAGTAACTGACAACTACCGGAAGGTAGCTGACTGGGTTTTTTAAAGAAGTCAACCTCCTGGCATTTTGGAAAACGAAGAAGAAATGTTCCCCTGACCAGGAGATGATTTCGTTCAGTGTACACATTGCAATGGCAGACGCGCACGGCCACCCGGTGTGCAATTATCATGTTCGCACTGCATTGGTCAGGAATCGGTATGTCTACTACGTACAGAAGAACTGGAAAGATGGCAACAATAGAGAGTTCAGCTGGCCACGCACGTTTATGGAATGTGCACGATTAGTAAAATGGCACTTGGCAAGCTCGGCCAAGCCCTATTCACCGCCTGCGTTGGTGAAAGCTGGATTAGCTACTCACAGCCGACGCTACCCAAGGCATCTTTGCAGACGCTTAACACCCGCCATACAGACTTGGCGCCTGCATCCAGTGCTGAGATGACAGAGTGAGAAAAATAAGTAACAACATCTACTGAAGAGCGAAGATGGTGATACACAGATTGGTAAGAATCTTTTCCTAACAGTATATCTGCCTCAAAATTCAGGGGTACTTTTAAAGTGGATTAGGACTAATGATCGAGTGGCGTAAACTTTGTTTTCTCTCTCTTCGGTACAACTGCCATTTTAATCAAAAATTTTCCCAGCGGGAAGAAATTTCCGAACGGAAAAGATATTGAAAAATGCACTCATTTGCATGCCAGTTAGTTTTCCTCGGGAGACTCACATGAAACTCTGCTGAAGAAAACGATAAATGAGAGCTTTAGGTGGGTCTCAGGCGGGTCTCCCGTGAAAACCATATTGGTGTGCAAATGAGTGTGCTTGTCAATTTCCTGCAATTTAGATTCAAGTAGAACATAAGGTTGAATGGAAACTCGGGGACTGCACCCGCCTGATTAGTTCCAAGAACAGTGAAACCGGTCATGGGCTGTCGACGAGTTTTCAGCAGCCTTGTAAGTAGTTTCTTTTAAGAAGAGGTATTGGATCAGTGAGGACCTTAGAAAACTACTTAAAGATGAAACAGGTGAGGTGAGCACAATCATTTGTGGCGGTGAGTACAGTTGTTTGGTTTAGTAGGCTTGAAAAGGTGAGGTTCAAGGCTAATTTAACGGTCACCGAATCGCCACGCAAGCACTAAAAGCACGGTTGGTCTCAACATGGCAACATAGATCGAACTAGAGGTTGAGTTGGTTGATTAAATTCTGAAAATACAGTGAAGAAATGGGATGAATCAATTCTAGAAACAATATTCCTCAACAGGCTGATGTTTTCTGATGAAGAGTACCATCTTAGTTTGGCTAAACTTATGGTCCTCTTTGAAACGCCCGAAGACTCAGTGTGGGGAGATTTGCAAAGTCCATTGGGCCTAATGAGGGCCCGTTTAGGTCACCAGCACAGAGGGTAAACGAATAATGGCGGGAGCTGGACGGTCATTTCCACGTTTTACTGGTTTTGCCGAACATACTGTCTCGAGCCGTTTGAATGCTGATTATTTCCCGGAAGAGTGCTCTATTTCATGCACGCTTCGATAACAAGGCAGTAAATGTGATACAACATTCACAAGGAAACAGTCAACCAGAGATGGAAAAGGCTGCTTGGCAAATGAACAAAGTTCTGAATGTGTATGCAAATTGGTTCAGAAACAAAAAGTGCACTCTGGTAGGAAATTTCTTTAGGTAGGATTTAAATATAGCTATCAGTATGGGGAAAAACAAAATCTATCTTTTCACAGGTTTACCTCGAAGGCAAAAGGCACCAACTGAAAATAATGCTATTTTGATTTGTGTTGCTCAATCAGAATATTTTGTAGACGATAAAAGAATAGTATAAAAAGCATAAAGCTTGCCAGTGGACAAGCGGTATTCGGAAATAAGAGAGAAGTTCCATCAAGGTAAGACAGAGACACCATCCGATCCTGGATCGGACACACTTGCTTTACACTGGATTTACTGTACTGCTACTGTAGTTGCCGGTCTCTATTACAGAGACTGTTGCCTCTAGCACATGTAAACTGTTATTTTTCCCGCTCATCATCAACTCCTGTCTACATTTTAATATTGGTCGCATTAGTGTACAAAGTTTGTTTTAATAAATACACGTGCGGGATTTTTTCGCTCCGAAGGACTTTGCGCTTCTGCTGAATGACTGTTGTTGTGAAATTTCCAGTTGAACAGAACTGCCTATCCCTAATTTCCAGCGTGAGCAAAAATTTAAGCTGCAAGTACTAGACCTATCTTTTCACATCACTGGATTATTAAGTCTACGGGAGTTTTGAATACCAAGAATGTAGAACCTTCTTTTCGTGGTGTGGTGGTTCAATGGAATACGGACCTTTGACGTTTTCTCTTGTGAGTTTTGTCAAGATTTCTTTGGATTGTCTTCCAGGTGGCTTATATCCAATTTGAAATTAATAGTTTGTTCCGTTCACTGGAGACTCTTTAGCTATTAGCCACTATAATATTTACCTTCACTAGCGCAGTGAATACCTGGGAGTTACATTTTCTTCTGTGCAATTCGATTACTGGATTAGACAATAACTGTCTAATAGGCATCTGGTTAGTCCTCATTTAATGACTGAAGGACCTGATGAGTCACGTGAAAGGTTTCCGTTAAAACCTAATGACGTATCAAAGACATGCACGAAAAATATCTAGACGCCGTATTTATTTAGAACGCACGTAGGGGACTTCCACCTGATTGTCAAAGTATTCCATTATATGAGAAAACTGCTTAGACAACATGTTGCAGGGGATTGACCGCCTGACAAATGATAGAGTGGTTAGAATCCTGCAAACTGCGGTTGCTATGCTTGGATATATACGTTTTGCCAGCCCACAGAAAACATCCTTTTTCAAACAATTCCCCCAATGCTGTAAACTTAAGTGTGGCACACGGGACTAAAAAAGGGGCGCACCTGTAGGTGTACAGAGTCACATGTTTCTGCACATTCCCGTTTTCAACAATATATTATTTCTCAATTACGGTAGAAATGGGCAATGGGCGTCCCATATTTTACTGACTTTTGCGAACTGACACATGTGAGGAGGTGAATTAACTCTTCGTAGCGCTTAATGAGTTTATACCGCAATCTCAGCAAATTATATTTCCTGCTATGGATGGGAGCAGTAGCGACAACGTTATGCAGTACTTTGATATTACCGAAGTGAATGGGGGCCATTTAAGTGCGCCTACTTTGTGGTGTCTCGTTCGTAGACAAACTCCTCCATTAGTATGCAACCGGCTCATTGCACGACAGCCAGCTGAAACACATCCGAGTTACCGCCTGTGGCCGTAACTAAGCTGTAACGTTGCCTGTGGCGATGCAAAGCAGTTGGGTGTAACGAATCTGTAAAGACGTTCTTTCATCGAATGACTACATGACCTAGTACCAAAGTACACTGACATCTGGAGTGCCACCCTCCCGATTGTGAGCCACATTCCCTCGGTAGATGGATGGTATGTTATAAAGGGGAACCGACATCTTTTAATAAAAGACAAACGATTCCGAAAAGCCAAGAAGTACTGTAGAGCTGCTTTACCTGCGCTGGAAAGCACCAGCAGCTTGCATTTCACAAACCTCCAAGGAGATTCGAACTCGTAACCTCCTGGCTAGCACCCAGTAAGCACGCAGCCGAGGCCTACCAGTCGGATGAAATTTGACGTCCAACCGACCAGTGACAACTGGGAACTTGTAGTATTATTAAGTATCCATTTAATAGGGTCCTATCACCAAATACTCACAATCGGTTATCAGTAAAATGACTGCGATAAATTACCGTTTACTCTGCCAAATAATACATTATCCTAAGCGTGTGAAATTATTATTCGGATTCCAACTTCACTTGAGTCGTCATGGAGGTAAGTGTCCTAGTAGGAATCCTAGGCACTTCACCGGTATTCGCGCTTTGTTTGTTACCGCCTTCCGTAGTTTTGCGCAATATAACGGTGAACCTAGGACAAATAATAACACATGAAATTCGTCTTTAAAGCATAATCTAATCTAATCCTCAGTCAGAAAAGTCCGTTCGCGTGCGGCTTTTTTTCCAAAGATTTCATGCCAGGCATTCGCTAATATCTAGTACCAACTTAAACGCAAAGGTGAACGGGTTTGTGTCGATACCTTCCGGAAGTGAACTTTTATACATGTTTTGGCCTTTGTTAGATTCACACATCAGGTATAAAACCGCTGCTTCTTAAATGTGCACTTGAATACTTAAGATGGGCAGACAAATTTTAACCTCATACAGTTGTCACGGAAGGCATCGGTCCTCGCAGGCGGATATTGTGCTAAAATCTGTCATCGGCACCGAAGAGATACGTCAGAAACTAACCCATATACAATGCACAGTGCGAAAGTGCACAAACGTCCTCTGTACAATCTACATTTTTCATTAAGCCGGTTCAGAACAATACTGGATGCAAAGTTCGGTCATATCGATGGTTTCAGCTGAAGCATTGCAGTCAACTTTATTCACAGGCATCCCTTTAACAGGATATTATGCGTATTCATGTGTAGTGTGAATTAGTTGCAGTCGCAGGCTGCATCTGATATCCCCATGTGCCATGCAATAGTTCGCCGTAGTCCAAGTCTCCAAGGGTGTCTGACAGGAAGACGCTGTTCCGGGATTCGCATCATCTCATCCCCGAACTGCCTTCGGACCCACAATTACTGAGCATTATTCTCCGATCGTATCTGAAGAAGAAAGAAGCGCAAAACAGCTGATATGTCTGGTTGTTGGTCTGTTCACTGAGCTTGGCAGTTGGATTGCAAAAACGTTTCATCACCAATCGAGGTGACATCGCCAGTGCGGGGATGAGTGGGTCTATGTCTACTTCTCACTGGCTTTCATTTTCAGCTATTGCACCAGAAACATTCCTCACAGTAATATAACCTGCTTACTATTCAGGAGAACGATGATGGACTTCAAATGCATGAGTATTCAGGAACGGAGTTGTGATCCTTAGAAGGACCTATGAGCCAGCCATTCACTAGAGAACCGTTTGTCATTGAATGTTTCTTTGGTATACAAAATGGTAAACAATATCAGGTAAATGAAGACGTCCGGGACTTTATAAAGAGATGGAGAGTGCAATGGCCGACGGAACTGCGCTTCTAAATGGGGGCATCCCATTGGGAGTTAGTATGGAGTGCGTAAATACGACAGTATCACCAGAGTTCACGCGCAGCAAGTAAAAGGCCATGAAAGTCCCCTTGGTTGCGACAAATGTTCTCAAAAGCGTATTCGACACCCATCTATTGAATGACTTTCGAAATCCGGATGCTTGCTTCGTACTGCTGAGGACAACCGAGCCCATTTTGTTAGTGACCACCATATTGGAACAACAGTGTTAAGCAGGTTGCCAATTGATCTGGTCTTTCAATTTCCTCTGAACCCAAGGGACTCTAGAATAATCTAACTGTACTTCTCTTTCTTCTGGCCACCAAATAATGTCAGCTGAAAAGACAGCCATTCCAATGAGCCAGAAACCAAATGTCTGCAGTTTTTTTACACAGAATGTTTCAGGGGAGTGGTGGAGTTAGGGCGCGAATTTGCTGACCGGAAGGTCCGTGGTTCGAACCCGATCTCTGCCTCTCGGCTTTCCCTGTCTAGGCTTGGGCAACCTGTCAGTACCCAGCCCACGTGCTTCCTTCGGGTGCATGGCAGCTAGACACTGGAAGGGTTTTACAGCTGGACGATTTAACTTTTCTTTCAGGAGAGTGACAGTCAGGCTCACAACGCGTGGCCGATAAAGGCCGCAGAGCAGGTGATAACTTCCTTGGAAATTTACACATCACTAATAAACTTATTCTCATTTCAAGCAGTCTGCGTCGAAGAAGAAAGTTAACTGTAACGAGCAGTTTTCGCACCTTATACTCGTCATCATTTTATTTGCTGAATAAATGGTTCTGTTTCCGTTGCATTCGGGAAAAATTAATATCCTTATACAGCGTACTTTGTAATATTTTCACTATAGTAATCGAGTTGTGCGTGGAGGTATTTTAGAACGATAAGATGATTGAGCATTGGTAGATAAAGTATTTTTATTGTGGACTGCAATTTCCTCCGCTTAGGAATCCATATTACCAACGGTCGAGTGACGTGCCATAGGAAAGGAGCATTTATTTTCACAAAGAGAAATTTGGCAGAGAAAGTATGCCAGATCTTTCAAATAGCTGCTTCATGCCGGCGTCAGAATGAACTCAGTATGTGATTCATGCTGTCAATTCCTGACTCAATTCCGGCTCTGGCTGGCGTCGTTTCCACGTAGTAAAGACGTCGAAAAGATGTCGTAGTGACCATATCGACTATGACCGGCTGATTAGTAGTGTGACTGCTTCCATATTATTATTACCTGATCGGCCCAAACCTTGTTTTTATCCACAAAGACGAGAACCGTACTTAAAAGAGTATGTACTATACAGTGTCTTCCATTTTGGTTGATTTATATGCAAGTATTGGTGATGTATTACCTTGCTTAGTGAGCTTCTGCTCATGAGCTTTCTTTCCGTCTCCCATCCACAGAAATTGTCGTGAACACCTACCTTTGGAGAATCACTGTCCCCTGGTGCTAGCAGGGCATGCATATTTGGTGACCACACCAGGATGATTACCACACATCAGTGGTTCTACCACAAAGTTCCTGGTTCTACACATTTGCATACAGGCCTCAGAGCTAACACATTGCTTAATCACACACGGCCGACGCACCCCCAGCCACAGCAGCCTTTGCATACGCCCGCCAGCCTCACACACCACATCACTAGCGCCGGCCGGTTCACGTAGGCTATGGTACACCGGGGACGGTGTTCTTCAAAAAGGGGGCCTCTGTAGTATACAGTGTCTACCATTTTGGTTGATATATATGTAAATATTGATGCACAACATTGCTTACTGGGCTTCGGCTCATGAGCTTTGTTTCACCTTTCAATCCACCGAAACTGTCGTGAACGCCTACCTTTGGAGAATCACTATCCTCTGGTGCTACCATAGCGTGCATACTACAAGTACAACTGACGTAAAAAGCGTCACAGACGCAAATTAAGGAGCAGAAAACGTGGACGGATGTCGTCATTGGTAGTCTTTGTCATTCAGCGGGGTTAGCTAGCGAATTTTGATGAATATTGGACAACCAGTGAGTATATAAATATGTAGGCACCCTTCTCTGGACAGCCAAAAAGACTGATTTTGGAACCCCGCCTGAAAGTTATGATAACGCCCATCTTTCGCTAAAGTCCATCAGTGAAATCAGGGAAAATAACCGACCACCTTTTCCCGCTCTGCTCGTAACTTACTTGCCAAAAGGGCTGTTTTCGACATGTCGCATGGACTTGACTATGTGTTTGTTACCGTACTAATAAACACCATGGCCGAACATCAATAACAACATGACAACAGTGTATGTACCCGGGTTCACAGAAACTAGCAGCTACCAACAACATATATCTGCTAGCATAGTGTGTGCTGCTTTTAGTCGGGCTACTGCTATATTTGCAACGTACTCAGGTCAACTTTTTAATTCTGATCCTTAAAAGATAATGTTTTATTAATCCAGAACAAGCGGAACAGGGTAAAATATGACGAGTAAACCCTGTTCTTAAATGAGCAACACCTCTGAGGCAAAAACAGTAAGAGTGCTCCTGCATTGTTTTCAAGGCATCAATGCTGGGAATCGATGCCCAGATTTTTAATGATGAGATTGAATACTGTGCACAAGACTCTTATAGCCAATTGCTAAATAAAACCACAACAATAGGAGTGCCACAGTCTTTACATAATTGTCTATAATTTGTCACTGTACACTTCACATATTTCGCTCCAGGGACTTAAAGTCCAATGCCATGTTATCGTAGCATCTTTTGAAAAAAAGCTTCTGATTCATAAAAAGTGAAACATTTTGTGGGTTGCCAAACTCTTCTTAGAAGCACACGAATCATATGTGCCAATCTTTTGGTCCGGTTAAAAGTTGGCAACTTATTTGTCACAGCTACCATCCCATCTTGATTGCATTTCCTCAAGATTTTGGAAATCTTTTGCTTTCAGAATAAATCTCCCCGCAGCCGTTTTGGTGGTACTAATAACACTGAAATAATATCTACACCTTTTGGTTAGTGAGTTGTTATGTAACAAGAAAACAGAAGTATGGCACGTCTAAAAATCCATCAAGTATTTCAAAAGTCGCCACAACTCTTCGTGACGAAACAACATATTTTCGATGCTGCACTGATTTATAATTCGAATGACGCATAATTGGTGAATTTAGCAGTTTTATTTTCTATGGCGTCAGAAACAATCATGGCTGATTTTTCAATAGTCTGAATAACGGCTGCGCAGGAATGCAAAATTAACTTGCAAGGAAGACAAAATAATCGATGTTAAACAATGGTAATCAACGTGGTTCAAGAGGGGGTTGTTGTGGTATCAACACAGCGAACATTAGCAGGGGGATCGATGGCAAAATTTGACTGAAGTAAACCGAATGAGTTAGTTTGTTATAGAACGCCCAAAAAGCAATTCATTGTCTGGATGGTAGTTCATTCAAACACCTACATGTGGTAACCGTAGTGTTTTCATAAATTGCGGTCAAAAGAACACACGATCATTGTAAAGATTCAGCCCGGTGACGCGGTGTAACTAAAGCGGAGTGCTCCCATTAAAACGTATGTTTTGTTTGAAAACTGCATAGCTGTTTTGGTATTATCCGTAATTGACGTTATATATATATACTGAAGTAATATCTACACTTTTTGGTTAGTCGTTATATAAGGAACCATTAAGTATATCAAGAATCGCCTCAATATATATATATATATATACTGAAGTAATATCTACACTTTTTGGTTAGTCGTTATATAAGGAACCATTAAGTATATCAAGAATCGCCTCAACCTTCCGATACAAAACAACGCACTGTGGTTGAAAAGTGATTTAACAAGCCGAAGAACGTGTAACGGTAAGCGTTCAACGTCAGGTGCTCGCACATTTCCTGAGGCCTGTTACCGGTACGAAAACCCAACGAAACCGTTGCATCTACTGGTGCGGCATCACAGTTGCATGTGATAGTCCCATATTTACTCGCGCCATTACGACGCATCAGTGTACGATGCCGCTGGTCACACTCGGGTTTAATGTCTTTTGTGAAAACTTTTCATTACTGAGTCATGTGATTTTTCAAAACGTCTCGTTTCCCATTCCAAGAGCCAACTGCAGAGCTCTTGCATGGTTCCAAATGATGCTTATTACAATACGGGCGAAATGGACCCAGCTTTTGAGGCCGTGAGCACTCTGTGGTAATTGTCAACCGGTCGGCTACTGGGTGTATTATCTGAAGAAGCCTTTATGCCCAAACTTACGGACACGTCGTACATGTGACTGGTTTCCAAAACGCGTTTTTCCCAGACCTGATGATGAAAGATGGATTTCATTCTCTTCTCCTGCAGTCATATGCAATGTTAACCAGTTTTAGAAGTAGCATCTGCTTTACTATGTAGGCCATATTAGTCGAAAGGCCGCGATGGAGTAATCCACCAACTTCGCAAATTCAGAGTTAAACAATGTAGTCTCCCAATGGCTCCATTACTAAAGCTGGTCCCTCGATATGTCCATGCCTGAAAGCCAAGTTGAGAGCGCCCTAAGTATGCTGGTGGCCTCTGCTTAGCTCAAGCCTGAATCCACCAATATCCAGGATTCAGTTGGCCGATTGAAAAAACCCCTACAATAATACGAGAGGTAGGCTAGGCACTGAGCATCGTTATCTACTTTCGCTGCAACATTCACCTCAGTTACCCTTACCCAGAGTAAACCGAAGTGGTGAACCATAAAAAACAACACCTCAATTTTAGACAGAGAGGCACTTGGGAACACATTGGCCAATACACCCTTGAGCGGAAAAACAGACAACCCTCCGAAAACATTGGGTAAGCATCTTTCATGTTTGGTCGGAACGTCATCAGTTGAGGCTAACTGATTCTTGAAGAGATAACTTCGACTGTAGCAAGTCATCTCCAAACTCTGCGCGAGGCAGGTGGGGTTGTGCTTAGACTTCTTGTGCTGTATATAGGTCAAACATGCTAAATCCTGAGGAGGCCAGTCACACTGTTTAGGAATATGCATACCTGCATTCACACTAATGGGTTCTGTTGGGTGGGCCAGTAAACGTAAAGCAGAATAAAATGTGGCGGGAAATAGCTGGTTTGGATTGCGAGTGCCATCAGCAGCCGTGGATTCAACTGTAAGGTTCGCGTCGTCAAAAGGATTACTTCCAAAAAGTCTTTAGGAAGCAAAGCTTTTTTGGGACATATTGCAACGATTTCAAACTTTCAGTGCAAAAACTTAGACATCGTTGGGAGTCAACGAGAACTATGATGTCGAAAGGTTGCGCATGGTACCAGCAGACAAGAAGCTTTTGTGACCAAAACCTGAGCAATTAGGGTAACGGAGTTGATTGAACGAAATTTATAATCTGAGCAGATATACAAATAGCTCGTCAACAACTTTAAGGAATCGGTGTGGATATTTGAGTGGTACATACCCTTCCAGTACAATAAGCCTTGAGCTAACGAGCAGTCAGGGATTTCACAATCGTTGATTTGATATCAAAGTCAGAAGGCAATGAGTAAACGAAGTTCAACACAGGACAAAAGAAAACAAATCAAATTAAAATGCGGCCAAACTTTCAGAGTGATTGCATTAGCCAACAAGAAACAATACAACAATGGATATGCTCGATAAGACAGAAAATAGCCACGCAGTCTAATAAGAAACGCAAGAAACAGACCAATATAAACAAGGCTAATCTTCGGGGCAAAAATTCCTCATGGAAGGCTTTGTGACGA
>SJOL01006475.1:197887-210763 GCA_004794785.1 Opisthorchis felineus
GGCGGTAAAAATGATTTGCGTAGCAAGGAAAACCGAAGATACAAAGATCTTTGCCAAGCTGAAACAGAGTTCAATTATATCAAAAATAAAAGGGGCAGTTCATTTGAATTGATAACCGGGAAGGCAGTCATTCAAGATGGGAGGCAATTTTAAAGGTATACAAATTTGCAACACTCAATCTAGTGTTATTATTATTTCTTTGCCGCACGCCTGCCGAAGTAGGTTTTTGTGTAGCCGTGCTACTACTATTTGGAACAGCTTGAATTGTGCGACGACAGAATTTACGGCTGCGTGCATCACCCCCCATTCATCTGGTTGCCTTGTGTTTCTTGACCCCTCAGATCAATTTGACGTTGGCTCAACAGCCCTAGAAGTATGAAATTTTCGAACTCAGCCGATGCTTTTGTTATGGCTACTAGTTTGTTACGAAGACTTACCCATTTAATTTAGCTACTGAAGTAGTCTAGATGGGTCTAATATCCATTAACTAAATTGGGTCACTGTGAATTTGTTAAGTTCGAGGGTGCCAATATTTTGACACCGTGGGTGGACCGCAAGAAAAGGGGCCGTGATTATTGGTCGTGTTTTTATGGCATGTTTAGTGTGATAAATGTTCCTTAGCTGGGTCACAAACAGGTTGTTGAAGTTTAACTAGAGTAGCTATCATAAATGGAGTATATGGAACTGGATATAAGAAAATGCGGCAGCCGATCGCGCGACCGGCGTCAAGATAAGTTTGGCAAGTTGAAGCCACTTACTCCAGATGCTTTCAAGAGATTAATTCCATTCAGCAAGCATCGAGTTGACGTATACTCAAAATGCATACAATTGCCAAGTTGTAATTTTCATCGAAGTGCAGGCGGCAAATACATTCAATTGGGCGCTCAAGATAATAAAGCGAATGATAATGAGAGCAATGGAGGTGTGGTCGTCGTACCCAGTAGTTTGCGTTCTACTGGAGTGCCTGTAATGGATGTTTTGTGATTTTTCCCTCACCACTTAATTTCCACTGCCAGGAATTTATAGAACATGAGTTTGCCTATGCACCAGAGACAGTCCTAAGCAGTGCCTTCTGAGTTTATTTGGAATACAACAGGAATTTGTGATTAACCAGATTTGGGAAATTATACAAGTTCCCGCTAGACAGTGGAATCTTGCACCTTCATATTCAGCGCATTCAGCTTTGCCTTGTGCGCAGCGAAGGTTGGGTGCAGATGTTTTGGACGGCCTCTTAGGCCACCGCTGGCTGGAAGACAGGAGGTTGCTGTTGATATAAACCACGATTTTATTTGTCCCAACGTCGACCATCATAGCCGTTTACTTCAGATGTAGTTTATCTGGGATTATGTCCAACTCCGGATGTGTAGTGTTCGGAGTGCACAACATTAGAACTAAAAATTTTGAGCAATTAGTTTAACAGTGGATGACAAACCAGTTCGACTGCAAATGAGGTGACGTGTTCGTTAGCGTCAGTGGGCGCACTTGTAAAGCAATGGGCTTGCCAGCTAATTGTGTAATTTTGTGGGCATAAAATCTAACCTGCTAACAACCTGCAGAGCTCTAATGAGAGGATTAACAACAGCTACTTCATCGGCGCTGATATGGCCACTGTGTCTTATTCCTCCGTGGGCGCACTGATCAGGTTTTCTGGGGCGGCTAGATAGATTGTGGGCCCTACAACAATGGCGACATCACACGAGAAGGTGGGCTTATGAACTTCATGCCCTTAGAAAGTTTTGACCAGGCAGCGGCTTTCAATCAGGTTACAGATAATCTTTTTCTCGTCACTTGTAGTTTCTTGCATTTTTACGTCCAGAACCACTTTTTTTCCAGGCTCAAATATGTGCTGTAGCTTTGCGAACTGAACCAAGGACCAATTTGATTTTTTTGCCACTCAGGTGCCTACCCAGTGGAATAGAAACTCTCATTTTGGAAGGGCTGACACAGATGTGGATTTATTGTCACACATAACGGTGACTTCACGGCTGCTACACGCAGACGCGGGGTGACATGCCTACACTACAATTTCGAAGCCTCAGACTTCCGTTTTCACTGACCACATAATAATAATGATAGTAATGTTTATTCCCAACTCGTGGGTGGCATGCCGTCAGGCATGATCATCAGGTTACAGTCCGAATAAAGGTATGACTGGCGGGGATTGTGGGTACAGTATTTTGGGAAAAGGGAGAGTGTCATAGGCGGGGGGCGTTATCCGATGTAGATGTGGTCATCACTACACCTGCACGGGCAGGGAGGCACAGTTACTATGCTTTTTTTGGAGAGAACATCGAGCAAGATCAGGTCGGTGGGATTTGAAGGTGGCGGGCAAAAACAAAGCGATGGAGGGCAAAACAAGAGGCCTCCTGTTTGACACATGACAAGAAGAGTGTAAAAGTTTGAAAACGAGGAACCAGAACATCAGATCTGGTGAAGCAGCAGAGTTGGCGTCATCCAGCCGGTCAACTTGAACTAAAACCTAAAACCACCGCTGAGGCCTCCTGGCCTTGGACTGTTGAGCTCATGGCCAGGGTCACAAAAAGCGTAAGTGGGGATGATGAGGTGGAGGGATTAGCAAAGCGTATAGATGGTAACAGGAACCTCAGGATCATGGTGTACAGTGAAACTGTAGAGGCTCACTGGTGTCGCTGTTGTGGAGTTGGGCATAATAGTTCCTTGAAAGAGTGAGACGGTGCCAACACACGAGCCAGAGCGCGAACTGTTCGGAAAATTATTGATTTTTGTTGGGAGCACAGACTGAAACTCCACCGAAATGGTTAAATTCGAACGACAGGTTCAGCAGTTTCGAATGAATAGATCATGCAGGCAGCTGGGGCCAGGTGGGGAGCTTATTCGTATTTGCAGTTAATAGAACGAGTGGGCGGGAGGGTACAGTCGAGAATTGGAAGTAAATAGTTGCGGGTATGCTATCAAACTGGGTATGGCAGTGCCGTGCCATCATTGGCCTGACGTACTTCGGTTTTCGGACAGCCCCGTAACGGACGTCACACAAAAGGTCATTGAGCTGAGGTGTGCAATTTTCTGAGCAGCGGGATCTTTTAGGGTTTTTTCGGTCCAACTTGGGATCCCTGTGGGTGTAGATTCATAGGCCAGGTGGAGTGGATAAGAGCTAACCAGGTCGTCCATACCTGATACTTCCGAAGTTAAGCTTTGACGAATTCCTTGAACTTGCCTGGCGGAACGCCTGCTTCAACGATTGAAATTTTTTTCTTATGCAGGTCACGGATGGCTGCTCCATTTTTAGTTGGCGCAAACAAAGAGTATGTAATCGCTGTTTCCGTCTTCTTGAGAATATTTGAAAATCAAATACTTAAAAAAACACGTTAAGAAACCAACTTCCCCAGAAAATTGTGCGCGGTCCTCAAGAAGACATCATCCTAGGTCGTTGGCAGTCACTAAAAATACGAATTCTGTCACTCTCGAACGAAAAGAGGGAAAACTTCGGTAGAGAGCAGAACTCCCGAAGGTCGAGGCATAAAATAAACAGACAATGCACATTATACACTGACTGATTCGCCCTGTAAAGATGTGCAAACCGGCTGATGAAGTGCACCATCAGGAACTGCGCCACATCAAGCATAGTTTAGGGGAGCGTGATATGTTATAATATGTAAATTACAGTGGAAAAAATTGAGAAAACTTTGGTAAAATGAAGAAGGTAAAACAATGCAAAAAGCTGCAGGTCCAAGACAAAGCTGAAACTGTTGGCATTTGCTAGTCTTCTAGCGAACACGAAGCAGAAACGAGGAGTATTTACATGTTGAATCTACCATTGGCTGTCCCAGAAATTTGGATAAGCGATGGGCTACCAGCTGCGTTTGGGCTTCAGAAAGAAGCAAAACCCAAGTTGTGGTCGAAGGGGAATAAGAGACCAAAGAATTTCTTCGATACACCAAAATAAGATAAGTGCTAGGGTTTCAAAGGAAATTTGAGGATCATATCAATTGGAAACCTGCATGACATCGTTGGTCCAACATGGTGGTTACCAGAAAACTGCGCTTGGTTGTCCCCATCAGTGCGAAGCACGCATCCGGGCTTCAGGAAATTTATTAGACAGGCGAGTGTTGAATAAGCCTTTGAGAACATTTGTCGCAACCAAGGGAACTTTCATGGCCTTTTACTCGCTGCGCGTGAGATATAGTGATACTCTTATATTTACGCACTGCACACCAACTTTCAATGGGACGCCCCCATTTGGAAGCGCAGTTCCGTCGGCCATTGCATTCTCCATCTCTTTATAAAGTCCCGGACGTCTTCATTTACCTGATGTTGTTTACCATTTTGTACACCAAAGAAACATTCAATGACAAACGGTCCTCTAGTGAACGGCTGGCTCACAGGTCCTTCTAAGGATCACAACTCCGTTCCTGAATACTCATGCATTTGAAGTCCACCATCGTTCTCCTGAATAGTAAGCAGGTTATAATCGTGTAAGGAATGTTTCTGTTGCAATAGCTAAAAATGAATGCCACTGAAACGTAGACATATCAGCTGTCTTGCGCCTCTTCTTCAAGTACGATCAAAGAATAATGTTCAATGTGTGTGGGCCCTAAGGCAGTCCAGGGATGATAGATACAAATCTTAGAGAGGCGTCTTCAAATGCGACATCCTTGCAAAATTAGGATTCAAGTCTAACTATTTTTTTGCAAATGCACACATCCGGTGCAATCCATTGTGTGGAAGGAAACTGTCTACGACATGTATATTTGCGCATCTCTCCTGCAAGTTTTCTTGATCAGAACTATTTCGATGGCTTCCAGTTTATACAGCCAGAACTTTCTCTGTGTGTTGATCTTAGTCAGCTTAATCGAACACTGAATTTGGACGTATGACACTCGTATCCTGCGTGGGTGCATTCGCTTACTACGGATTGTACGTGGGTTAGATCCACACGCTTCTAAGACATGGATAATCATAGACCTTCACCTTCTCTTTTGAGGCCGCGTTAAATTGTGCTACAGTGATGTGTTTTTTCTCGTGAAACGGTGCATTCCATGCTAAGTACGTCAGTCTACATATTATCTGCTTGCATGACATTTTCATGTGCAGATGTAGGTGAACGGTCACAGAGCAGACGGGATGGTCAAACTAATTGGTGGCTCATACTTCGGCAGCAATGGACAGTGTATAAACAGCATCCCTTGTCCGCAGTGCAAAGTCACAACTTCGTGCACCATGATATCTTTTTGTCGATGGTTAACACTAACAGATCCCTGGTGTGAGTACTTTGAAAGAGGGACACGAGGAACTTTCGTCGACGAGATGTCACTTGTGTCTTGCAAATGAACGCAAAGTTTTATTACTAGTGTAACGGTGGGTACTACTGATGACGCATGCGAGTAGTATGTGTGTTCTCGTAACTTCGCCTTGATCTAATGGAAGGCGGAATTTATTACGGAATTTGTGGAACTACTTTACAGTTTTTGCTTGCAATTGTGCGATAGTCAATGAATATATAGGAGAGTTCAACACGCGTTCGAGAAGAAGATGGATATTCCGTTTCTAAAAACAACATGCAAATGAGAGATTAACCTTCCTGTCCAATAGTCTGTACCCGTTTAGTTGGCGTTTTCAAATAAACAACTCTGCAGTGAAGGTCTTTCCTCTTTATACTAGTACCAGGCCCGGGATTATTTCAGACTTTATTCTTTACACAAATATACGAAAAAGCAAAAAATGACGTGACTACCCCTAATGTTCATCAAATTTCCGCTAGAGTGTCTCCCTCTGGAAGGAAAATGTAATGCAGTAATCCGAATATATTTTCAAGGGTTTAAATAATGCACCAGCTAGCGGAGCGCAACTAACCTCAATGTGAAATGTTTCTTTCGCCAGCGACCGATTGATTTTGCTCGGCGCGAAAGTGCCTTGAGAAAAGTATAGATTAATACACAAGACCCAAATTATTAGGAACTTTTATTATCTCGGTTTCTATTTGTCTGTTCTTTTTGAATTTAGGCTGACTAGGTTACTGGGAGACGCGCTGATAGTCTTGGATACTATCTGATAATCCCACAAAAATTAGGTGAGGCTGATGCGCTTTAACCATACGTAAGCAATATTAGACTAATAGCTGTTTCGAAGATCCCGAGAAATTTACGGAAAAATGATGTAACAATCAGTTGTATTTTGCCTTAGACATATGACAAACAATTATGAAACACAAGTATGGAACTTGATGTAATAGTTGGGTTCAGCATTTACATCAGTATAACCAAACGCACTACAAATTCAGCACGGTTTAGGAGCCCCTTGGCCGCACAATGCTCCTAGATGCAAAATCTTTGCGAGTGGAATAAAACTTTACGCGAAAATGTTGCATTTTGTTGCAAATGTGCTTAAACCAATACCCACCCTAATTTAATTTCATATTTTCGCAGCCCACCAAATTTCATTGTCCACTGAAACAATCATACCTCTGGCGAGAAACATTCCGTTGGAATACTTTCTTAGCATCACTGGGACCCCGGGATGCCTAGATGGGGCTCAGAAACTTTGACTTGTATTCTTAGCTCAATTGCCTGTCTGTTTTAGTCCATCAGGGACAAGTTGTAGCTTTCGAAAACCCAATTCCATCGTGCGAATACTGAGCGCCCACGGCGTAAAAAGTAGCACGTATATATTCAAATTAATGTGTACGTGGCACTTAGAATATCAAAACAAGGGAATAATAAATAGAGCAATGAATAGAGCGTCAATCGTGTTCATCACATCCGCCACAACTTGAATGAGCGTGTGCATGTTTAGAGTTCAGTTGTGCTCTTGATCGTAATCCTTCGGATCTTCCCGGATTGTAAACTTCAGGTTCTTCACAGGTAGTATGTTCTTCAGAGATAGAGTTTTGTTCAGCTACAATAAAATCATCTACAAAGGGTTCATTGGAATTTGAAACAGCATACGTGCCGTTAACAGACTGGCCTCTGGTATTGAGCTCAACCTGATCAGTGTCTCCGGTGACAAGAAGGATCATCCAAATCGAAAATTGTGAACATATGCTTGCAATTTGATAGAATTATTATTCCTGTAGCGGGCCGTAAATCGTTACACCTGAAACATGTAACATCAGCCGTTTTGGCACAGTCAAGACTTGTACGTAACGAGCGAGAGTTAAAAAGAATCGCGGGACCCATCCCATTAATTGAATGAACGGTATTCTCGCATTACATTAGAAAATAATCAATTCCACGGTCTGATTCCACTAAAGAAGTGGGGGAATGAAGTAATGGCAGATTTGAGTGTTCGCACAAAATTCTCAGCAAGTCCATTCGACTGGGGATGTCGTGGAGCAGTAAACAGATGTCGACATCCGAGGCCTTTTAATCGTTCTTTGGGGGACATGGCAGTGAGGTGTGTGCCGTTGCCAGTGACCAAAGCAGTTGGTACACACTCATGGATGAATACTTTCCTCAACGCTTGTTGTGTGAATTCAGCACTTAAAGAAGTAGTTAGAAAACCTTCAGGCCGACGTAAATATGCGTTAGTAACAATTAGAGCATGGTATTTACCGAGAAAAAAACCCGCAGTAGTCGGCATGAACTACTTGAAATGTTTTACAAGTAACTGGCCACGATAACACTGTGAAGATTTGCAAGGAATCTTGTGTGAACATCTAACACAATTTTTAGCAGTACGCTTGATGTCGCCACCTGGTTCCGGCCACCACCATGACAAGCATGCGAGAGATTTCATTTTATCAGCACCCAGATGGCCAGTGTGCAAGTCTGGCGGAAACAGCCAGTGGTCAGCGAAATATTGCATCAATAGAATCTTCAGCCTAAGCGGAACACGTAATATTTGAGTGCCCATCAGCTAAACTCAACCGCATGGGTTGCCCTTGTGTGTTTCTACAATGAGTTATGAAGTTTGCAGTTGTTTGAAATATCCGACAAGCATGTTCAACTGAATTCTACACAATAGTAGAAACAGCCATCTAACCTCTGATCGTAGAACAGTCATATTCGTTAACCAGAACAGATGGTGTCTATCTTTGGCATTTACTTGCAGTAACAAAACTAATCGTTCAAAGTTTGCCCCGTGTATATTTAAGCTCTGCTCCATAATAGATGGAATGATCCCTGTTGTAAGTTGGTGTTTTCGTTTTACGGAAAATTTCTCAAAAAACAGCGACTTGGAAAGTAGTACGCATTTGTAAGGTGGATTTCCAAGTTTCCTGGAGTCGAATGAACCGGCGGTTATCATTTATCAGGTTTGGCATGAATCACATGACAGAAAAATACAGATAATCTGAATTGCGCTAGTGCAGAGTTGTGTGTAATTAAAAAAGCACGAAAATAATCATTTAAAGGATCGTCAAACTAGTGGTAACGACAAATTATAATTACGCTGGATGGCTGCGGAGAAAGCAGACGTGAATACAAACTCCATGATGACTTTACAACGTCCCATCTAATGGTCAGCAGTTACGGGTGCACACAAACCTTCATACAAACATACGTAATCGTACATACTTCCAGTTTCGGCTCACACATCCGGGCCCAGAGTTTATCGCACAAGTATCGGTCAATGAAGGCAGGGTACGTAAAAATTTGTGCAGCTTTCTCCGTAGACAGTGTGTCCTGTCTATGGTTTCGTTCCCGCTGGTCAATCTCTGAACTCCTTCCGGTTACATGTTTTCGTCCTTCTAGTACGATATAGAAGCCGATGCACGACACGCCAAATAAACGTGATCAGCAGCCTTTTTCAGCCTTTCCGGTCCATAGCCTAAGCGAGCGCAGCAAATTGCATGACACTCTGCTGCACGTGCAGGCAGTCCTAACGGTTCGTCCTCGTCTTAAACATGCTAATGATGTCGAGGCTTGGATGACAAAGCTTACATTCCGTGGTACTGGTCTACTATTCACGATATACACTGTTTCTCCTACTGTTTCTCTATAAATCAGGTGCTAGCACGTCTTGTTTTTTGGTAGTCTGCCTTCCGCTGTCTAGTCTTTCACCGTATCCGAAGTATCCTGGAGTGGTTTTGTGCCCCACTCTCTCCGGATGCCGTGTCACACATCCAAGCAATCCGCAGAAACCCTTTTTCCTTGCTTCAGTCTGCACAGACGGTTGATTACGTAAGTAATGAACAGCGTAGAACCCAGAAATGATTCCTAAGTCATGCTATTGTTCACGGTTAGTCATTCGGCCAGTCATCTGTTTACCGTTCTCCTGCAGCGGTGGTCTACTAGGAGGTCTGCTTTTCAGTTTATCAATAATAACAGTAAATCCTTTTATCTAGTGGAGGGCAAGGACAGTGTTGTGGCAGCTAATGAACGATCCTTGCATGCCAGATCTGATCAAAGTCCTCGATTAACTAACCTCGCCAAGATTTCCCTACTTAGTAACAGATTCATAAGGCAAGATATGTTTTCTACAAGGCTTAAGCACTTTGATGTTCGCAAGAAGTTTCTTCCGAGATACTATTATACGCAACTCAACACCATTCTTCCAACACCTTCTAGGTTATCAGCCTGATGCTAACGGTCTGAAAGCTGGTCGGGTCGCTTTTTGATTATCATGGTGAAGCGGCCAAAATATAACTTTCCACGCTGCCGGTATGTTACCTACTTCCAACTACCGGCTGCAGACAATGGTGGGAACCAGGGCTAAACCTGTCGGTTGCTTATAGAGTAACGACGTCTAGTATCTAGTCCGGTGGATTTTGGCTTACCAAGGCTGAATGAACCGGAGTTATTTTGAACACCGTGCGGATGTTCCTGTCTTCATCCCTTGTTTTCAGTAGATCAGGTATTCCTACAGGATGCGGCGTGAGATGAACTGAGACGTATGCCTCAACCAGCACCTATTCCAAACAATCCTCTATTAAGCAGCCTCATTCAGTCTCTAATGAAGTTAAATTATCCTTTTTCTCAAGTCTCGTGTCGATGTAGGCGAATACTAGGTGTGACTGTGCCCTCGCATTCTGGGTGAAACTGGGTTCTTACGCTCTCCCCTTAGGTTTCTTTGGCGAACTACGCCTGGTTTCTTTCTGTTTAAGAAAGCGTAACCCACTGCGAAAAACTTGAGTGGCAGGGTTTTTGATAACTGGTGTTTACCTAGTAGAAGATATTACCACTTTCTGCAGTCAGCATGCGCCTCTAATCGATGCAGCCGGTTTTCGGAGATGAAACGCTGGCATAATTTCTGCATGGTTGCATGGAAATAAACTCTGGTCACACGTACTCTCCTGCACTGAGTAGCCTCGGTGAATCCGTGTGGCAACGGCAAAAGTGGACGGAGCGTTGTTCCTCTGTACGTGTGGCATTGCTGTATTCAGACCAACGTGTCCACAACCTCAGGAAAACACCCAGTCTTACCACAGTGTGCTGGTTAATAAGCCTCCTTGGCCCCTCAAGCCATAACGAGGATGCTTGTGCGGCACATTCGGAGCTTGTCATGTCACATTAGTCAAATTTTGGAGGTCTAGTAGTACTTCGCAAGATTTTTAAAGTCGTCCCCGTAGGTCCGTCTGTTGGGGCTGGCAAATCCCACTTTGCCTTGCCTCCAACGTCTGTGGGTTTGCCAGCACCGACAATCTAAGTCATCTCAAGTTTTTTCCAAAGCTCTAAGGCTTCATCGACACGATTTGCTCTCTTGATTGTACTCTGAGGCAGGTAAAACATCAGGATGCTGTTGCTCGCACGGTGGATTCAGTCAGTGTCAACGTGTGCGTGTATCACAAACAAAATCCTAAAATACAGGTACTAATCTAATCACCTAGTCACTTTCCGCTCGCAATGCGCTGTGCACCTATGGCACCCCAAGAGCTACTGCGATAGGATGCGCAGTTACCTTTGTGATGATCGCTTCCGTGCAATTCGTTTGGCATTGACCGTAAAGTAGTCGCACTAGGTGATTGTCATCTTTTTATCTTTTATGCCGTCGCCACAAACGACCGTAGCGCTGACACCAACAAAGGAAGCATTTACTATGTCTTTCTTGCCTTAGAACGGTACGCTAAGAGCTCTTTATTGTCACGGTTACCGGAGGTTTGAAGGTAAAACTGGACAAGCTCGACGAATCTGAAAGTTAATTGGAAGGTTTAAATGGGTCAGTACGTATAGATATTATGGAACAACTACATTGTTTTGTGCTTCCGGCAAAGATAATTTTGCCCTGCCAAGTTCAGAAATACACAGGGATTTTTGACAAACCGTGTACCCCAAAAATGCGTTAACCACGGGGTCAGACTTATTATATCTCCTTCAAATACCCATGCCGTAGATGAACAACTGAATGCAGCTCGATTGGGAACCCCTACATAGATTTTGGCCAAGCACTCGTCAGAAGTCGCTTTTATCTCTGTTGTCCGGCGCTGCAAAGGGCATAGACAACTCACTCAGAAACTGCAAGGCATGGAGCTCTATCTTCTAGAAACTATCCAAGCCATCCCGCCGTCTGATGCCAAGGTGCGCAGAAATGAAATCACTGCGTCCTTCCACGGTGCCGGGGCTTCTACCTCTAGCAGTGACCTATCGATCGTTGGATGTCAGCCGAAAAACTGGCGATGCCAAAATCTAAGAGTATTCCAACTGGAGTGAAACATTATTTAGCTCAGCGCTCTATCAGAGCTCAGCTGAAACTTAGGTTGAGCCCCGAGCGCAAAAGTTGGCGTGAAGTTTGGGCCAAAGAATTAAAAGCGGCGCAGAATCCTCGGGAAACTTCAGACTGTTTCAATTAATCAGGTTCGGTGACAGTCTTTTTAAAAGCCGGTGACCGAACCCATCACTGATCATAATGACGCGATTTTCTTCAACAAATCATGACAAATCGACTTCAGATCCAAACGCCTTGCACAGTTTTTGTGTCCACCTGCTTCAACCTACTCGAAACTCTATACTGCACCATAGCCCTGGGCGGTGAACCTGAAGTGCTACACTACCTTGGGGGATTATCACGTCATATATCCTCTAAACCGTCCTCGAGCTCCCTGTTTAGATGACCGCCTACAAACATCGTTAAAGAATGGCCCTTAACTCTCCCGCCAAAGCTCGCCTGGTCATTCTGGTCTAACCGTCTATATTTGGAAATTGTGGAATTTCCAAGAAAACTAGAAGGACACAGTTACCCGGCGCGACTGAAAAGAAGGGAAGCAAAGAAGGGATGCAGAAAACAGAAATATCTGCATAATTTCGATCATAGTGCGGTACTTGAATTCACTTTTCTTTTGCCTCCCCGTAGTGAACCGTGAAGCGCTGGCAGACAGTATTAAGCGGGATTCTGGCATGCTTATGTATATTCCATCATGTCTTAGAGCTACTTCCGGTGCTAAGACAACATCAGATTTATGAACAACCCAGGTTCAACATCCCCTGGTTTCGAGGCTCATCTGACTCAGTTAACTGGTTTATATTCCTAAACAGGTATGTTGGGCATACCGGTGCCTGACAAGGATGCAAACTTCAAATTCCGAAAAATAAGTAAGCAGTACATCGAATCTGCGAAAGTAGCAGAGTTTCAGTGATCCGGCTGGCCAATTTGAACTGAAACTGAAAATCATCGCTGATGCTCTGTATCCTTGGGCATTTGAGTTTATGCCCAGGCTCACGAAAAGCGCAAGCGGGGATGAAGAAGTGGAGGAATTCGCATTACGGATACGGATTCACAGATTCACGGATTGATACACAGGATCGAGGCTTTTGCCCAAGTTTCCCGGGTCGGTTGTGTTCTTGTCGTTCTGCGGTTGTCGTCCACCTGAAAGGCACAAGCGATAAAAGGGTGTAGCACTGCTCTTTAAGTTCTCAGCGCGGGGCAGTATGTTTGCAAGCACGAGGACTCGCATAGAAAAGTGTCTAGTAGTGCTTTGAAATGGGTTCTAGAAGGAGCGTGGACAACTGATGGAGGAAGGTTATTCCA
>SJOL01006475.1:229860-261768 GCA_004794785.1 Opisthorchis felineus
TTGCAGGAGTTACGGAATCTGTAGCGAGGAAGAGAGTTTACGTTTGGTCTAGCCTCTTCTATAAAGGCGTTTTTGTGCAGCAGACGGTGTAAGAGAGTAAGACTCATCTTAAACTGTCTGAGCCATAATGGTTCAAGGCTAGGATTTGACAGCGGGATCGGCAAGAGAGAGGGTTGGACCGAGGGAACAGCTTTTTCGTGAATGAGCGTTGGACGCTTTCATTTGCGAGTCTACAACTTTGGGTGTAAAGGGAGGAGAGTGAGGGACAGAATTCCACGATTGGTTGACGCATAGCTTAAAAATTGCAACCATTGTGTCTGGAAGGTGAAAGGAGCGTAGTATTAAGAAGCTGAGCCCGCGTGCTCGGGCAACCTGGAACAGCAACTGGTGGAAAAAAACTAAACGTACAGGAGTGTCTGAGACAACATCTTTGATCTCCATGGAATGAGGGATAGGGTTTGCATTAATTGTGAAAACATCGGCCGGAAGGGAGCAGCGGCAGAAATTTATGCAGGATTTCGTGGAGGAGAAGCTTAAGCCAGAGTCGCTTGACCAGCGAGTCAGTGAATCTAATTCTTGCTTAATCTGGTGAAAGGCAAGGGCTTGTGCAGTGGGGGGAAATGTGTACGCGATTTTTATATCGTCCGCGAAGAAGAAGACCTTACCGTGGGGTATGGCGCCGAAGACGTCGTTAATGTACAGCAAGAAGAGGATGGGGCCTAGCACACTTCCTTGAATGACTCAACTGGTGATCGATAGTGGAGATGATTGTATGTCCCCGATTTGTGTTATTTGCTTCCTGTCAGATAGGTAGGAGGCGAACCACTGAAATAAGGTTCCAGTGATGCCAACGGTACCAAGTTTAAGTAGCAGGGATGTATGGGGACGTGGTCAAAGGCTTTTTGAATGCCCAGGTAAACTGTTACTGTGGAGTATCCAGCGTCGTAGGCTGAAGTGATAGTCTCGAAGAAGTGAAGCTGGCAGCCACTGACGGATCTTTGAGACAGGAATCCATACTGTCGGTCATCTATGGCATTATTAGCCAGGAGGAACTTGGTTAGTGGCCTTTGACCAGACGTTCGAGGGTGCTCATAAGGAGGGAGGTATGGTGGATGCCCCTGTGGTTGGAAGGAGTTTGTCTGTATCCGGGTTTGAAATGCGGGTGGATTATAGATTTTTTCCACTGGGAGGGGACGATTCCATGGCTTAAAGAGTGGGTAAAAAAAGATTTAATACAAGAATTCCAATATCTTGGCCGCCTTGTCTCAGAACACGGGGTGGAAGGCCGTCGGCCCCTGGCACAACAGAGCCCGTAACCTTTAGAAGAAGAAAAGAAACATCAGCTATGGGGATGGTTACGTCACTGAGCGTCGGGTGGTTACCCTGACCGTTGAGAGTTTGGAGATATGCAGCAGTGGGTGTGGGTTTGGAGTTGGAAGGAATGGGTAAGTAGCAGCTGGCGAAGTAAGCGTTCAGATGGTCTGCTATAGTGACAGGTTCAGTGATGAGGCCATCATCTGTGAAACGTAAACAAGCAATTGAGTGGCTATTTGGGGTGCAATGCCTACGGAACATTCGGCTGAGTAATTTGGTATAGGAGGGAGCTCTGAGGACGGTGTTCTCTTCCCGGCGTTCAAAAGATATCCGCAAGGATTCTCGGTCAGTAGAGTTTATTGATGAGAAGTAGTACTGAGAAATCCTGAGATTTCCGTTATTCTCTGCAAGCCCGATGTATTTTGGCATTCAAGGTTTTTAATAACTTATCGTGGCCGGAGATACTGAGGTGAAAATGTTTTACAGGAGAAACAAGGTGAAGAGCAGTCAGTAGGTTTTTGTAAAAGATGTCACAGACGCGGTGCGTATTTGTCGAGAGGAAGAAGTCGTCCCAGTCCTGAGAAGCCAGCATGGACGAAAAAGCATGTAAAATCTCCAGAGAGGAGATGAAATAGGGATGGGCTCAGAGGAGCAGTTGGGCCTCAACTGACTGCATTGCAAGAAACGACGCAGTGATCACTTCCTGGGAAGCGCGGGCCAACTGCAGATGTAACCAATTGGTCATCGTTTGAGAATACAAGGTCCAGGCTATGTAAGCCACGAGTAAGGCTACGTACAATTTGGGACCAGCCCTCCACACTAAGTTGAGCAAGCAGTGCGGCGTAAAGGGCGGGGCCCGTAGTGGAAGACCAGGAGATGTCCGACAGGTTAAATTCACCCAGCAGAAATTTAGACGTATGAGGAAGGGCACGCGCAGTGGAGATAATACGGCATCAGTAATAGATGCGGGGGAGGGGGGCGGTGGTAGATAGGTACAACCTACTAGTACAGGGCGTTTGATCTGTTCTGTGGAGATCCAGATGGCCTCTGGAATCCCTTCTAGGCTGGAATCATCAGTAGGGGTTGCACGAATTTCCTATTCGGAATAGATGGCACAGCCTCCACCCCTTGAGTTTCTCCTGTCATAGCGGTGAACGTTATAACCAGGGATTGAAACAGCTGTGTCTGGAGTTTCAACTGAGAGCTATGTTTCAGTCACACAAATCAGACTTGGTTGTGCGACGGCGATAATGGCACGAAGAGTTTGGACTTTTGGCAGCAGTGAGCGAGCGTAAAGCAGCATCATTGGTAAGTCATTTGGCGAGCATACCAAACTAATTAGGAATTTATTAACCTCGTTTACAATGGAGTTCGGTACTAGGGGGAAATGGGAGGGAGAAGTGAGGGTACATGAAGTAGAGTTGACTAGGCATGCGTCCGGAGTAGGTCGAAGTGTATTCACCACTGGGGGTGGGGGTGAATGGTGGGTGAATTAGGTTTGAATCCACGGCAGAAAGCAACGTATGAGGTTCATTATGGGGTAGGGAATATCTCTGGAAGGCTGGCGTGCAGTTGGAAGGGTTTCGGGACATGAAATCATTCGCATCGGCAGGAGGTGTGTAGGGAGATATGATGCATATATACATGTGCTTTTGCGTGAACTCCTTCTCCCAGGGGGTTTCTGCACCCGACCCAGCTCCAGCAACAACACCAGTGAGTCTCTCCAGTTTCACTGCACACTGCGATTCTGAGTTTCCTACTACCATTTATCCGTAGTGTAAATCCTCTACTTCACCATCCCCACTTACGCCCTTCGTGACCCTAGCCATACGCCCAACAGCCCAAGGTTACGAAGTCTCAGTGACGGTTTAAGGCTTTAATTCTCATTGGCCGACCAGATCGTAGCAGTTCTGCTGCCTCTCCAGATCCGTTATTCGGGTTCCACATTTTCTGCTCTATGAAGTTTTTTATCGCATACCAGGCAGGAAGCCTCTTGCTATGCCCTCCCTCGTATGGCTTTTGCCCTCCACTTTCAAATCTTTACGGTCGTATCTTGCCTCATCTGATACGTTCCCCATAAAAAAGTAAGAGCCCTTGTACTTTTGGTTCCCTACTCATACCGCCTCAGGCGTATGGAAATAAACATTATTATTATTATTGATACCATGTAGTTTAGTAGAGACAACAGCTCCGTCGTCCTCATCATAACTTGTGACCACCCCGCATTCAACTGCAGTTGCAGTGTCACCAAATAGGGGCTCCTCTCCGGAAATCCTATTATTAACTCCCATGTTTGCGTCTGTAAAACGTCTCCTTTTTAATCTTCAGCATCCGGTAATATATATAAAGCTTCCACATCTAAGACACACGCATGCTGCAAGCCGCTGTTTATTTCGAGCCACTTCGAGAATCTTTACCGCGTCTGTCATGTGGGTTTGGATCTCATCCAACTCATCGTTCATGCAGAAGTATTGTCGCCCATCTTCATTTCCACAATTATGTCTACGAAATTCGAATGGAGTAGATACTGAGACGAGCACTCATGAAAAGATATGACCGTCTCTGATGATGATGATCTAGCTGGGGACAGCAGGGCTTACTCTATCTCAGTGACTACATCCAAGTTACATACATCGCCACAATGCCACCACTCCCGCCTTTGTCCTCTAAGTGATCGATGGACCTTGACTCCACATGATCCATACCATCAATCCACCTTGCCTGCCAATCAACATTTGCAATGCTTGATCGGTTTTTCGGTAACTATTCGGCCCTGAACATTCACCAACCCCCTTCGTACTATGTCCGATCCTCCTCTCCCCGACGATGCGAAAGGCTGCATAGTTGACAACCCGCACCTGAACTGCATGTCCTGCCTCCAAAGACATTCTATGCCCTGTGCTGAGTCTCACACTCCGTCTTCTGCAATGGAGGAAAGAGAAAACTGAAATAGAAGCATGTTTTGTCGAACACTCCTGCTGCTGGCTCAAGCTTGACTCGGATGTAGCATATATCCCGGACAATCTTCCTATGAATCCAAAACGTAATTTGTATTAAAGCGAAAGTTGCTCATGGAGATGCATCAAATACACGTAATATGACTCCTCCAGAGCAACCAATTTGGCAAAGCCTCCACGGTATTCTTCAGGCTATACTGTGCCAGTGGGAGGGCAAGTCGTCGTTCAAACACGCAACACTACCAGGCATCTCATGCTTTTGTTCAATTTATAATCCCTTCATGTTCCAAACCACATTAGTTGCTCACAATTTGGCTAGTGCACGTCCCTTATATTCACATACGCCCACATCTTTTCACATGAACTGCAAACCTACAATCTCCGCTTGAATATCGATTACAGTTTTTGAAATCGAACAGTGTCGCAGCACTGCAGTGGTCAGAAAGTTCGCCCACTCTTGGCTTCCTGTTATATCAAGCCGCAGTCTAACTCATATCATAGCGCCCTCTGGCAGACCTTTCTGACACCTTTTCTATTTTTGGTCGCCAATGTTTTACTGTCTTGTTTGAATGGCAGCAAGGAACCACGCCGCGTCCTCGATGGGCCTAAGAACATCCTCGATCCATTCTGGTCTTCATTTTCACAGTTCCTTGGCCAGTCCTCAATACCATGAAAACCCCAATTGACTTACCCGTGAAGTTTATATACGGGGCTCTCTGCAAACCCAAGTACGACGTCGCGATGAGGGTACCGCGGCCGCCATACCCAGTCAGATGGCTTGACCGCCAAAAATATTCCTACTGTATCGCGTCCGAGCGTGTTCCATGCGCCGACAACACCATTGCAATCCACTGGATTTGTGACAGAACTACAAAGATCTGCACCTTATTGAACTGCCTGCTGTTTCTGCCCATAAATCTACTAATTTTTCTTGTGACAGGGGTTCGCAATACTGCCGAACCTCACCCTGCAACTGGTTAAGGAAGTGCAGACCACCAGGAAAAAATTCGCTAAATGTGGCGAATTCCTTTGCTTTGTCTGACGGGACGTCCGTTGCAACCATAGAAAAGTTTTCCTATGCGGATTTCAAATGGCTGCTCCACTTTGAGTCTGCGCGGACAATGCGGTTAAAATCATTAGATTACTTTCGAATCCCATGCAAAAGCAAACACAAAAGTTCCCACCGTCTCCACCATGCTAAGCCACTTATAGCTATGAAATAATGAATCCTGCGCACATAGAGGACCACGAGTATATTTAAACAATTTCCAACAGATCTGCAGCAGCTTGGAGAGATTTTAGGGGTTCGAATAAATGCCATGAAATGGTAAAACCCTATGCTAACGTTTCCTTCGTTCAAACTACGGTTTCAGAGAAATTTGGGGTGTGCGTCTAAGGCTCAGCCAGGCCGGTAGACAAGCCAATTTAAAATTGAAACTCGAGTGAAGAACAATTCAAACAAAGTTCAACAAAAGTGGGTGGGATTACAGGAAACCCTGGCAGTGATAAATATGCAGAAGAATGCCGTATTTCAAAATGAAAGTTCTCCTTCTACATTGCAGTTTTCGGGCGAAATGTATACACGTTATCAGCAGAAGTATCTAGAACGACCCGTTTGGGATTCCGTCCTATCATCTTGCACGGTACGTTAATGAGGCTACCAGCACTGTGGCCAGTGGGTAATACATTGTCTCCGGGTTTATAGGTTGACGTGTCAATCGCCTAACTTCAAGTAGAAGGATGGTTGCCTTCGTTTGTCAACTGGCAATATATCAGACGGATATGTTTAGGCAAGGTTAGCAATTCTTTCATCATGATACTTAACTGCACTTCTGCAAGTCCCGAAGCACTGAAGTGTTCGTCTTTTGTAAGATTCCACGAATGCCCTCCCCGAAATGAACCAAGTTGGTTAGTTGCTGTTTGTAGTTACTCCTCGTCAAGTTTGGACATGGTGAGGTCACTGGAATGGGGAACAGGCCTGTAGGGACTAAGCTGTAGGCTTCAGGTACCATTTTTGGGTCTCTGACGAGTCAGCATTCTACATCCATTAAGTGGAAGGCCGTTTCCTTTTTTCCGGGCGGTACTTGGAATCGCGATCTGGTTGCGTATGTATGTCCCTCAAATCCACCGGAAGATGACTGGTTCCTCATACAAACACTTGAGTACGGCTTCATGCACCTCTTGTTAGTAGTAAATCTGAACGCTCCCAGAGCCTCCTGGATGGAGTTCCAGAGCATTGGGTCTGGTAGACAATTTGTATCAGCGCCGGCCAAAGTCATTCAGCAGGGCGGTTGGACTAAGCGTGTCGTCCCATAAGCTAGAGGCTACGCAAGCCAACTACCATCCGCACTGGAATTATTTTTCACCAACGAAAGACGATTTGTTGATCAAGTGTTAATTGATGCTCCACCGGGACACAGTGACCAATGAGTGCTGGACTTCGTTTTTTCTGCTGCTGAACCAGGGGCCCGAAACCTCAAACGTGGAGTCAAAATTTCTGTAGTGCAGAATTCTTAGGAATGCGTGTCTTCCTGACTACCTTAAACTGGGACCAGCTTCTATAGAGGGGACCTACATGACCATTATCCGAAATTTAACGGATTAGGGCGTTTCTATCACATGGAACATTCCACGTGAAAGTATGCTCCATCTTCTGCGACGTCATCCATTGGAGTTCCCAAAGGCTGCGTTTGAGGACCGAATCTGTTTCTGACGTACGTCAACGATCTTCCAGACGTTCTTTCAAGTCCATGCCTACTTTTTGCGGACGACGTGAAATCCTGGATTTCCAAGTCCAACGCCCCCCTAATGGATGTAGACGCTGTAAAACTGCGGTCACTGGACCAACACGTTCTTCTGAATGAATAAATCCGCGGACTACGAAACGCGTCTCGTGGTGCTTGACCTCTTTCCCCTGGGGTATCGTCGCCTCTGAGGAGACCTAATACTTATTTATGGCCTTCCTGGATAAGGTTTGGTCAACAGGTTTTTCACCGTTGACGAAGCCGCACGGCGGGGACATGGTAAGATTTTCAAGCTCAGAGCGCATACATTTATCAGGGAAAAAATTCTCATTTCGGGTAGTTGTTGTACGGAATAGCCTTCCTCTGACTATTGTCCACGCTCCATTTAGTACCCAGTTCAAAGCACTATTAGACGCTTTTTGCGCAAGTCCCCGCGCTGGCAAGCTTACTGTCCAGCGCTGAGAAATTAAAGAACAGTGTTACCCTCTTTTTTGCCTGTGCCTTTCAGGTGAAGGCAGCCACTGAACGATAGGAACAAAAACAACCCTGAAAACTTTGGCGGAGGCCTCGATCCTGTGTATCAATCCGTGACAGAACAAACCCGCTGTGGGAGGCTTGGGCAGAAGCCCCAGGCCTGTGTATCTCTTCCTGCATTTGTGGCCGTATTCTCATTTACCCTGAGGCTCAGCTGGCGACCAGTTAGGCCTTGGTGGCAAAGGTCAACTGGCTTTTGTCGCAAAACTGAACTGTCAGTTGCACGAGTGCATCACGCCCCACACATTTTGTTTTAGTACATCACAAATAATTTTACCATAGTATTGGAACTCCGTGAACATTCGAAAAATGAGCCAACGTCGAGTACTTAGAGGTAGCGCACACATTAAATGATGACTTTCAGGTCGTAGAATTCGAACAGTATCAGAAAGCCAGACTGCAGTTCGTTCAGACAGTAGCAGACCTGTCGCTCCAGAAGCAAAACATCGAGACACTGCAGAATGCGGGTGTGATGTCTTTGCTTCGGCCTTTGCTTTTGGATACAGTGCCTACTATTCAACAAACGGCTGCAATTGCCCTTGGAAGACTTGCAAATCAAAGAATGGACCTGGCAGAGGCAATAGTCCGGGAAGACATTTTACCACAGTTGGTTTACTCACTAGCTGAACAAAACGTAAGATGTTATAACTTTTTTGTGCTTAACAATCCCAGCGATTCTACAAAAGAGCGGCTACGTTTGTTTTGAGATCTATTGCCAAACATTCTCCTAAACTCGCCCAGAAGGTGGTCGATTCTGGGGCACTGGACGCTTTAGTCATAGGACTAGAGGAGTTCGACCCTGTTGTTAAGGAAGGATCAGCAGCCACCATAGCAAACCTCGCCAAGCACTCCACCGAACTGGCTCAGGCGGTTGTGGATGTTGGAGCCATTCCTCTTCTAGTACTATGTGTACAGGAACCTGAAATCAGCCTCAAACGTATGGCACTTGCTGCCCTATCGGATATCGCCAAGCATTCCGCTGAATTGGCTCAAACGATAGCAGACACGGGTGCTATCGCCCATATTGCCCAACTCCTGCTGCAGCCTGACACATTACTAAAGGTAGGAAGCTTCGATGAATTCTGGTTAATAAACTCCTTTATCATCTCAGCGTCAGGTTCTCGCCGTGCTATCGAACATTGCAAAACACTCTGTGGATCTAGCTGAGCTTGTGGTTGAGGCTGAAATTTTCCCAACCATTCTAATTTCTTTGAAAGATGCTGATGAAATTGTCAGGAAAAACTGTTCTACTCTGATTAAGGATATTGTGAAACACACATCGGAACTCAGTCAACTGGTAACCAATGCAGGGGGTGCAGCAAGCATAGTGGAATTCCTCAGTAATAATACAGGCTATGTTATCCTTCCAGGAGTAATGGCCCTCGGTTACATAGCGGCACATTCGGAAAGCCTGGCGATGGCTATAATAATGTGTGGCGTAAGTTTGCAATTTTTTCGGCAATAAAATTTAGAGTGTACCACAACTCAAGTGCACTCTGTGGCGTGAAACAAACGAAGACGTCAAGGCAGCATGTGCGTGGGCTCTTGGTCAGATTGGAAGGCATACGCCGGAACATGCAAAAGCCGTTGCCAAGAGTGACGTCTTACCCATATTACTCGAGTGTTTCATTGAACCTGGAGCGCAAGAAGAACTCAAATCAAAGGTAAGCGTAATCAGAAATAATCGACTGAAAATTTAGGCCAAGAAAGCCCTCAAACAGATCATCCAGAAATGCGTGGATCTGGATGCAATAGAACCACTTCTGGCACGAGCACCTGGGAGCATTTTAAAATATGCCGTAGTGCAGTTTGGAAAGATCTTACCGCACGACCCCAACGCACGTCGTAATTTTGTTTCATCAGGAGCGCTCAAGAAGATCCAGGAATTAAAACCTGATGACAAGGAAGCCTTGGCAGAATACATAACGGCAATAAATAATTGCTTTCCGGAAGAAGTGGTGCGATATTATTCGCCGGGATATGTGGAAACACTCATTGAACGTGTTGATCAGTACCGGATTCCTGTTTGAATTTGAGAGATTCGTCAAACATTCCACACAACTGAAAGGAGCCATGGAACCCGATAAATGAAGAGAGTCATAAACCGCCATTCATATTTTTTTCCGTAATAACATTTCCGGCTGCTTTTTTCACTGTCTAAAATCATGTTGACGCTCGTTGTTACTTATAGCTGCATATCAAGGTAAATTGTACACACCGAATATTGCAACTTATTTCTTCGTCGAGCTAAATGGGAGTTAACCTGTATCCCCAAAGCGTTTTAAGGACTAGTGAGTGACCCAAAATCAGACAACACATACTGAGATTGGATAAATTGTTCCGAATACTTCGTGAGTGGTACAAAAGACGGAGGTATCATACAAATCCTCGGCTTCCGTTGACTCTCTGCTACCAGTCGAATGGGATCGACCCGATGGGCTGATGTACCATTCCACAGGATAAAGGGTTCATTTCCTAGCGTCCAACACTAGGTACCGTCCATACCACGCTTCGGCTCCGCGCTACCTTAATTTGTAGAGAATCCACTTCATATTTTCAGGTCGCTGACAAACCTTACTTACTTGAGTGTGTTGTCCACTACAGCAGGGTTAAAAATGTAAAAGGGAAAGAGTATACAGGTCAATGGGTCACGGAAGAAAATGAACCATGCCAGTCACACTAAGTCATGTGAACAGAATAGCTAGTAGGTCAGCATAAGTTTCTTTTGAACATAGAGCTCTGGGATTGATAGTCTTACTCCGGTAGCTTCCGCGATCCATCAGAGTCCAAATCCTACCGTCCGTGATTAGTTCAGAGACATCTGTCAGGCGGGATACGTGAGTGGCAGTTTGAAGAAATCTTGAGTTTGTCGAAACCAATCACGTCACTTCACGATTCGGACTCCCATTGACCTCGAGAGCTACCGGAATCGGATTATGTATCCCAGAGCTCTGCGTTCAAATGAAACTCGTAAGACCTTTGGATATGTGGTGGTGTGCTATCTATTCTGTCCGTATGACTCAGTATGACTATGACGTCATTCGTTCGGCTCCGTGACCAAGAGATCTGTGTACCCTTTCCCTCCCCCTTTTACATTTTTACTCATGAGTTTAGCTAATCATGCACGTGATCCATGTCTGGCTTCATACAAATGTGATATATTAGCCAAGGTGAACAAGCACAGAAAACGAGCTGTTTCAGCTAAATTCGTACTTATCATGACATCCACGGGTATCTCCAGTCGCTTCAACTAGTGCGTGTTCTGAGATCTTTCAATGAGCAGATAATTCTACCTTTGCACTATTGAAGGACGAATAGCATCCCCTCATGTTGAAGCACCGAATCATTGTGGCTGCCAACGGGTTACTAACAAGACATGATGGAGCCAACTGGCCTCTTCAAGATGTGTTACGACACGAACAACTGAGCTGATGCATCCACTAACTAGCAACTTGTGCTCAGGATACAAGCTGGTCATTCGGCTCAACTGATGTCAATAAGGAAGCAGCTGAATGATCCACTATTGAAAATTTATGCGAAGAGCAAGTTGGATGACTAGAAAGCAAAAGTAAACTGACTTCGGGAACAACCGTTTATTTTTTCAGGGTAGTCACCCCTACCACAAACTGTTGTTGTACACGTGGTGGTATAAATTCTAGAAAGTGAACGCAGACTTTCGTTTACTGTATTTAACCTGTGAAAAACGGGCGGACTAAAGTTAGAAAAGGTGAAGATAGATGAAAAGTAACCCATACTACCAAAATGACAAAAAATCACAGAAACACGAGTGGTTGTCACAGAATTTTCAAGACACCAGCCGTTCTACGACAGTTGCTGAGGTTTTCAGCGGAAGCGGAGTTGATGGAATCAAAAGAATGGGAAAAGTACAAGCCAGATGTTCGGTCTTAAGCAGTTTCCAAGGGATAGCTTCAAAACAAAAGTCAGAACTATGAGTATCACAGGCCAAATAAAACTCCATCCGCAGCAACCAGCGTGACTCAACTGCGAGACCGCGAACGGGATTATACGCGACACAGAAGTGAGGAGTAACATCCGGTGGAATCGGGAGGGTGAATGGGGATAAACGGTGTCCAACTGTCACAAGATCGAGTCCGGAAAATGTTGTCGTGCGTGAAGCAACTGGAACAATGAACGCATGAAAAAGCAATTAGGAGAAATAAATTTTTGGTGGAAAATGCATATTGCTGAGGTTGGATAACTCGAAGATGATATATGGACGTCGTGGTTTCCAACCGAGGAACAGCTACAGTTCTCCGTCCAAGGGGAAATTCTAAGGCCATACTGCTCCACGCTTACTGTTGGTCCTATATGGATGATGATCCAAACTAAATTTGTCACCTTGATTCTTATCCAACGACTGGCTGATTCAGTGGGTTATTAATGGCAGGTGTTTGTTTGTACATGTGTTAGCACCGCAAGAAGTGTTTTGTTTTATTCAAAGCCCATGAGTGAAATTCCATTAGGGTTAGAAAGTCGCAAATTACGAAACAAAGGGTGTGCACGGTGCACGGCATGGGACCCAGACACGATTTTAGGGCTAAACACACGTAGGGACCCAAGAAACCCACCGATCGAAAGCACATCCGAAATTCCCGATCTAAAGCTGCCACTTTGACGTGGTGGCGGTTTGAGTGCTGCAATGATCCCATGGGGTACACTAGCGGGAACTTCGTTCCACAAGGTGTAACCATGCCAGAAAGGCCAAAGTGGAGCAGTCAGACTGAGAGCAGCAAGACGACGTACTACGTGTAATCGTGCTACGAGGCGGTCTGGGGGTAAAGTCGTACTGTCCTCTGCGAAAGGAGTGTGAAAGCAGTATGTGTTTCCTCCAGGCGACCAGCAAGTCCATATTCATGGAAGCAGCGACGCTTCCTTCCTCCGAAGAAGGACGGGTTAGAAAAGGTCAGTCATAAAAAACGAACACTCCGATCGCCCAATAGTTGACCGTGACCGCCAGCGCACTATTCAATACCTTCGAACTACTTTTCAAACCAAAGTGCCTGGTGCAGTTCAAAAGGCGCCTGCTGCGAGCAGCCGCATCAGCAGTGAGACAGTAACGTCCTAATCCCTGCGCCCTCGGGTTAGGCCAACCCATGCAGCCGAGCAGGCCAGACTATTGAGTCGTCGGCTCCGGGCAGGGTCCAAGAGGTCCTTCCAGTTGCCTCGCTGGTCAGACTTTTGAGTCAGAGGCTGGGGGGAGGGTCCTCGAACAAACTTTCACATCCTCCAACTGCATTGTGGGTCAGACTTTTGAATCAAAGGCTCAAGGTAGGGTACCTCAACCAAACCACCTTCATCGGCTCGGGCAACCGGGAAGTATCGTTTGCCCGCACAGTTGTGTCCACCGATATCCCTCCACAACCCTTTCCCACCACACAAGCAAACGTTGCTGGGTCATCTGACTGTCAGTTATCTGACCCATGTGCCTGACGCTTCCTGCTGCCTATTAATAATAAACAAAATAACACCTCGCTAAATCCACGAGATTCTTTCTACACAGAGACTTTTAACGTCCGTAATCTATGTCCAATTGGCAAAAAGGTCATTCTCTCTGAAACCTTATACTCCCTTAAAATCGATGTATGCTGTGTTTCCGAAACACGCATACAAGACCCAAGAGTGGTTATGCACCTGAGACTAAAGACGTACTCAGCTCTTTCACACTTATCACTCCGTGTGTCCGGTGATCCAGAAGCGATGACTATCGGAATACATGGCATGGGAGTTGCTCTTAACCCCGAGGCTGAGCGCGCTTTGCTGGATTCGATCCCAGTGAACAGTTGTCTTTGCACAGTCCGGTTATCCAGCTTAACCAAACTCAATGCCTCTGGACATAAAAAGCGGTGCCTGTTCGTAGTGCCTGCTTATGCCCCAACGCACTGCAGTTCTGATGCTGAGAAGGATACTTTCTATCGCGAGTTACCCGGGACCACTCATCGAGCAAGAAGCACTGACATAGTGATCCATTCGGGCGATATGAATGCTCAAGTGGGTCGTCTGAGCTCCTCGGAATCACGTTTGGGCGGCCGATTCGGAGTCGACGCTCGTCGCACAGACAACGGACAGCGAGTCCTCCAGTTGTGCGCTGATCATAAGCTGTTTCTGGCCAGTAAGAAATTTCACCATAGACGTTCGCATCGAGTAACCTGGCGGCCACAAAATGCAAATAAACCATGGACCCAGTTGGATCACGTGGCCATCAACCACCGGTGAAGAGCCACAATTCAAGATTGTTGTTCCTTCTGGGGCATACCACTTGATTTCGATCACGCCATGGTGCGTCCACGCCTAACAGTTCGTTTGCCCTCAGACCCTCGCAAGTCAGCAGGAAACATGCCAATCCACCATCTTCGAGGAAGTACCATGTCTTAACAATATCGATCTGAGCTAGCTCAGCAACGTCCTACAGTAAACCAATACTGTACGTGGATGAAGCATGGCAAAATGTGAAGGCAGCTATTTTGTCTGTCCGACTTCTCCGATCCGACCACAAGACCACTGGTTGTCGTCGAGAGCGCTATCCATGATTGATGCCAGGAAATCCGTACTAGCAGGCAACGAATACAACGGCTCACGCAAATCCCTCAAATGCCAAATAGTGAAGAGCCTAATGAAAGACCGAGAGTTCTGGTGGAAATCAAAAGCTCGGGAGATTGAGAACGTTATTGCTACCGGAAACAGCCATGCCCCATATCAACTAATACGACCGACTGGCCCAAGAAAAGCAACGGTCGGTGAAGAAGATGGCTCATTAATTCACTCGCAGAAACGTCGACTGAAAATATGGGCCGAACACTTGGGAGAACTGGCCTCCTACAACAGAGCCTCTGTAGATACTGCATACGGGCGAGTGGAATGTAAATGCTAATCGTCCGACGGAAGAAGAAATAAAGTACGAAATTTCTGTACTGAAACGTCAAAAGGCACCGGGACCACACGGTTGGTATCAAGCCCTACTCAAAGAAGGCCGAGAATCCCTGGTGACTTACCTAACAAAGCTTATCAGTGCGATATGGATCAAAGAGAAAGTGCCTGCAGAATGGAGTACGTCGACAGTTATTCCTATCTTCAAAAAGGGTACGCGGACGCTGTGTGAAAACCACCGTGGCATCAGCCTGGTAGCTGTGGCATTGAAGGTGCTCTCTGGTCTTATCCTCCGAAGGTTGATTGAACACAGGGAGCGAAAGATTCATGAAAACCAAGCTGGATTCTCCCGTGCAAGAGGACGCGTCGATCATATTTTCACCTTCACAGATATCGAGTAAGCAGACGACATAGCTCTTTTTGCATCTGGCGCCGTGGTGATGCGAACAATATTAAATAAACTGAATAATTCTGCTTCACATTTTGGCATGAGGTTCACACCTGCAAATAATAAAGTGCTGCTGCAAGACCGGATGGGCTCGAACCCTAACCTCATGCTTGCGGATGAGCCGATTGAGGTAGCAGACAAACTTGTCTAGCTGGGCAGCTACATCAGACCCAGTGGCCTCGCGAAAGATTATATTTCCATCCGAATTGGAAAGGCCAGAGCAGCTTTTGTGAACCTGCATCGCCTGTGGAGTAGGCGTGACATCAGTTTTTCCGTCAAGGGTCAAGTTTACAATGCTGCGATGCGTTTTATATTACCAGACGGGTCACAAACCTGGTTGCTGCGCTCCGAGGACGTCAAAAGAATTTCAGGGTTCGACGATCGATGTCTTCGGAGCATTGCCCGAGTCTGGTGGGAACATCAGATCAGTAATGCCGAAGTTCGTCAAACGGTTTTCGGAAGAAATAACTCATCCACGATGGATGAACTTGTCCCACTCCAAGGCCACGTGCTCCGTATGCCAGTCGAGCGACTTCCTCGAAAGGCTGTTTCTGCACAACCAGGTGAAAGGTGGAAACGAGCCAGGGGAGGTCAAACGATGACAGCGAAGTATGAAAGCGATTACCAGCAAACTCAGCTACGCTGGTCATTGCCGTCTCCCTGGATGGGGACCCCGAAATGGGACACAATAATGGTTAGAGACATTTTCAGACATGGCTCAGTCGCGCTCTCAATAGCGCTCGCGCATCCAAGTCATTGCCTTCAATAAATGGCTCCCCTCCCAATCTCCTCGATTAAAAGTCCACTGACAACCCTGTACTTACGCAACAACCATATCAGTTACCGACTCCAGTGCGCAGCTACCTGCCCCACTTCCCAAAATAATCAGTGAACGAAACTGTGGAAGCTATAACCACTGTACGATAAGTACGCGGTTCTTATAGCTGATGATGACATTCGCATTATCACTTTCAGCAAGACAAGCCGACGAATTACAACACGAAGAAGAGTTACACGACAGTCGGGAGGAAAAGGTGACCTGTGGAGCTCGAAATGGACCGGGTTAAAGGAATGCCAAACAGCAATTACTCAGGTTTGATCTCAACTGAGGTGAGCATGTATAGGCCGACAGGTTGCCTGTTCGGTGCGACATAGGTTGATGTTGGTGTTTTGTAAGTCTGCTCATTTGACTAATGATGTGCACGTCAGGTTTTCCTCTCTGTTATTCTATTATTCTGTTTTTCGCCGTGTTATCCAGTGAACCTATTATATGTGGTGTGTAGTCGTCTTTGTAAAGGCGACGGAGCTACTTCTACTCATGGGTAACGTCCTTGTGCGTTCATATGATAATGGTTCTGCTATTTAAAGAAGCGTACACGTTAACAGCTAAGTGTCGTTTGATGCTTGTCCAGATGGATGTAATTGTCGATCAAAATGGTTCCAGCGGATAACAGAGGGTGGACGAAACTCCTCAGTAGTGCTTTTATCAGTGTCGAAAGTGGTGGAAGTGGTCCTTTCTGCTAACAGCCAATGCGGCCACAAATTTGAATGAACACCAGCTATAAGCTACGTACGGTTGATACAATGGTCCTTGTGCCAGACAATATTCGGACCGTATTTTGATTAGCTATATTAATAAATCGTCTGGTTAACCGGACAGCTCGGGTTTTGAGTGACAATCGAGAACTTCGGCCAGTGATATACCATTCTTACTTTAGACTGGTGGTTATTCGTGTAGTTTTAAAAATTGTGCCTATGTTCGGGTGAAAATCTTCTTAATCTGTTGCAGAGCAAAACAAAGAAACAATGTGACTACGAGGGATAGAATGACAGACATTGCATTCTCACTAGTTATTATCCAAATTTGCTACAACCAGTGGGGGGAAATTACCGAGAGCTCCCATTAAGTGATGTTTTTTTAAAAATGGATAAAATACAGTGTACTTTTTAGAATTCATTCTCCCTTTAAAGTACATCTTTAAAATACTAGCAAAGTTAAAATGAAAATTCGCTATTTTTATTTACTACTTGTGGACAGACCCTCCATTATTAGGGGAGATTTTATTTCGGGATGGAAGAATTTGGAGGGGCAAAAGACCAGCCCCGATGGAGTGAGAGGTGCGGAGCAGGTTGATGACTACTGCTCTAAGGCAATCAATCTCCCGTTAAACTTCGAACTGGATACGGCTGCACAAAGTTATCTATGGCGCACAATCATTCAAATGGACGTTAATGCCACAAACACTCGGATGATAACTTTTGTCCGGAGGCGAGCTGATGACTCAAGACAGCGTTCTTTTTAGGTAAATGGGAAACTAGATGGCTGTGATACAGGTAAACCTCAGAAAAGGGTGCAAAAAGTCTCAACGGTGAACGTATCAAACAATAAATCATGCAAGAAATCAGACCTTGTTTTACTACTCGCTTCACCATAAAGCTCATCGTGTTGAGCAAGGTGGATCAACCAAACGGTTGGCATAACGGACCACTCACAAAAATTGTTACGCCGTAGTATAGCGTCTGTACATAGCTATCAGCGCTAAACCATCTACAGTGGCTCCAACCTCCTCAGATTCACGCCCCAAATGCAAAATGCAGGAAACCTTAGGATGTAGACCAAGTAGTGATCACGTAGTGATTACGGGCACGTAGAACATTATGCGTGAGCAACGCCTAGGACTATTAAGCCTAGTAACGGTGAACATTTCTCTGGTCATATTTCGGCCAGACACAATGACCAACATACATGTACAGTAAATATTGTCAGCATACATCAATACATACAACAAGAATTTGTACGCTATATGCTGCAATTAAACGTTGCTCAGACGGAAGGCCAGGTACGTACTGCAATGCGTGGTTGACTCCATCGTCCAGAGTTTCTCGTGTTCACTCAAGGGCAGACATTTAAATGCTGAGTCGTGATTGATATCAGCGTGCTTCGTAAATGTGTCCATAATGTCTGGATTAAACCGGTACCATTCTTCACATTGTAAACTTATTGTGCACCGCAGACAAACTACCTCCGCATCCATAAAGTTAAAGTAACCACGAATAAGGTCCTCAGCGCGGAAAAGAGTCCTCAACAGACAGAGGCGTCCAACAAATCCTTTGGCGCTAGATACAGTGAAGTGTGCTGAAAGAGATATTAGATGTTATAATAAAAAATAGCCCCAAGGGAAGAACAGGAGAGAAAATAGAAAAACCTCCTGAAAGGGGAATCCAAAGAGAAAGTGGGTGCAGATCAACAAACTAGAGAACCGTGAGTATGAAATGGGTCGCATTTGCATTAGAAAACATAAGAACTGGCGCACGGACTTAACTTGCATGTATAGGCCATCAAATAGAAGACACTGCCATGCCATTGTGTCAGGAGAGGCGCAGTGGAACATAGTCAACTTTTGTCGGGCACTACATCCAACATAAGTACATGACTTATTATAATGACGTCCGATACGCAGTCCGTGTAATCCCCTCTCACGAAACTTCGGCTAGGTTTGTTTCATACCGAATGACACTAAATCCGCGGGTAGTTTCCGCAGGGCAAAAACATCAGGATAACTGGTGTCCGAAACAAACTGTTTCAGCAGGCACGACTGCTAATGAATATCACTGACTTAGAAATCGTAGGCTGTCATCAAATGCATTTACGAGACTCGATGAATCCATTGCGGAACGGTTACAATGCAATGAAGAAAACCAAACTGTCCCGAAGCACGCGAAGCTGCACAACAAATACTTTGAAAAAATCAGTCAGCTTTTATCTTGGAAATTATTTGCTTTAGGTATTGATTTTCACGCAGAACAAGCATAATTGATAGAAATTTGCCTCTTGGCGTGATATCAAACGGCATAAAATTTAAGCTCTTATGCAAATAGTACTCCAAGAAATTATAGCAATTTGCCATACCCGAATGCGGTCTTCTTAGATCAAACACAGTTGATGTCATATAAAAAGAAACGTTTGTTCGTGAATCCCTGGTCAGCATGTACTTGCATATCAATCAGATCAACCCTAGGTTAAATCTAAGTGGTATGCTGACAATGGCCCGTCGACGGAAATGGAAAGAGTCTGAACCTAACTGCTGTATCAAAAGATGTAGAGTACAGGTTACCAAACCATACATAATTCACCATCGACACAATGCATCTGTTAAGCCAAGTGACCTACGTGGAATAAATTCCCAAGGTAACTTACTGGGTTGAGTGCAGGATAAAGTTCGATGAAGCCGCATGCGTTTTTCACTCTCAAGCAAACTAGATTCAAAGTCATCATTGCCCGCGGTCCTGGTAGGTTTACTTGGGGACATATGTGGTTCCGTTTTGTTGGTAGCCATAGAAAGTGCACTACGGAGGTCTCCTGCGTTAACTTTCAGTAAAGTTACGGCGGGTTCGGAGGACACTGGTGAAAATACATCATAGATAGGGATCCCGAATCCACAATCATCATTATTACACTGGGACGGAACAAAAAATGGATTTTCTTCATTGGGATGATAAAAAGGAGGATTCCTGTGAAGTTCACCGGGGAGTGGGATGTTTTCTGGTTCACACAGCGACGAGTAAAGTGACATAGCTGGTAGCACACGAAAAGGAATCTGTAGTAGATGAGTAGATGTAGCTGAACGGTCCCCAGAATCTAACTGCACACCAATAAGTATTTTGTATGCTATTTTGAGCAGTTTGCCTCGGACACTTGGCGGGACATCCTCCGGAAGAACTGTGGAGATGTTTACTATAATGAGCAAAAGAGAAGTGAAAATCCCAAAACAATCTGACCGAACTAACACGGGCAAGAAGAATTCGCCTTTCACGAAGGTAGAACTAGATAACAAACACTTAATGTAAAACAAGCCTGAGATTTCCAAATTACTAGATGAACGTCCTAGTTCCTCATCTAACGCGGACATTGCAGATATTCAGACGATACACCTAGGCTTAGCATCTACCTCACTACTGACGTGCCGAATGAGTTGACTACAAACTAATTTGGATTCCAAGAGTGAGCAAGCAGGAGGGAAGAGACAACTGGACTCATAGACACGTTACATGTCTTTTCATTACAATAATCACTGACAAATAACAGAGAACATCGATGACTAACTGACTAAATTCGCTCGTGTTATACATCCGAGTTCGCCATCCGAAATTCATATTCGATAAGGACTATTACCAACAGCTTCTTTCAGGACGTGCAGTGCCACTGCCTTAACATTAAGAGAAAAATTCCACAGCGTATGGTCTACCTTCAGAGAGACCAACCCATTCATACGTAATGAGCCAGGCAGCTAAAATAGTATCAGGCTGCATTAGGGCCTTGAATAGGACGAAATTCTATAAGGATGCATGCACAGATAGACAGGCAACTTACTAAGAATAATGATACCACCTGTATTACTCTTTCCGTGTCTAGCTGGCACGACACCCGAAAGAAGCACGAGGTACGCCAGGTAGCCCAAGCTTAGACAGAAGCAGTCGAAATGCTGGGGTTGGGTTCGAACCACGGACCTTCCGGTCATTACGTTCGCGTCGTAACCTGGGGGAACGTAATGGGCTATCTCGAGATCAGCGACCTGATAATGTGTCAAATTTTTCATCACTCAAATGCGTGTACTACTTGGGCACCTGTTCGCTGATCTTGGCAGTCAGTTTGCAAACATTTTGTCACTAGTCGAGCAGACACCAGCAGTGCGCATCAACAATGTCACCTTGATCATTGAAGAACTGTTTGCGGGCCAGTGGCTAAGTTTCTCAAACAAACAAACAATTAATAGACGAGAAATTTAACAAACTCCGTTTGGTTCGGTTTTGACAGAATTGGGCCTTAAATGGTTTCACGCTTGGATAGCTGACAGAACATTAGGCGTCCCGCCCTAACTGGGACTCACAGGGTCGGTGTAGCCGCATCAAACGCCTGGTACATGTTCAAAGTTTACGGCCTCAACCTCAGCACTGACTATATCCCTGGTAGACCGACATTTATCTGAGTGACAAACCGGATGAAGCTCTACTAATATTCGAACACCTAACTTCATTGTCACCAGATGCGATCGGATAACGAAACCGTTAAATTGACGGCAGGCATCCGGATTTTCGGTGCTTCTTTCATTTATGAGCTACATTGCTATTTGCAATGTTGTCGTCGTGCACCAGCTGTAAAGTTATCCTACTGGTAAATTAAAGTAGCTGAGGAGTAACTGCAGACCGAAGGAGGTGAGTTGAAGTAACAGTAATGTCATGTGGGTGACAGAGAACGAATGAACGGGTGTGTTCGTAATTTAGAGTAGGATACCATGGAAGTCAGAAAGCTAAACGGAGTTTGCCAGGAAAAGATTGGTAGTAAGGCTCTCTCAACTGTCAAGAGAAGTTCACGTGAAAAACTCCAACAGATAACGCTGGAAGGAATGAAAAAATTGTATCTCCTCATGGAGACACCATACTGGACGGTAGCTGTTGCGGGCTCCTTGAACAGGTGTCCTTCCTTCTTAAGGTTTTCTGTTAGTCAGTGTTCTACAGTTGGAACGCACATGATAGGGCACTGTGAAAGCCTGCATACAGGGAAAGAGGGATGCATCAAGTAGCTGGGATGTCTACAAACCAAGTTTAATGTCACTAGTGTGGAGGAACAACCCAGTAATGAACTGCTTTCACTGTTCTTTTCCAAACCGATCCTCCGAAAGGTTATGGAAATAAAATCATACACCGCTTTCAACCGTAAACAATGGGTCTACCCAAGAGGGTCTTACCAGGGCTGGAGAGACGGTCGGCTTCGTTGGAATGGATGGTCATTCGAGCAGAATAAAGAAGGTTTGTGTTGCTCTCGAAGGCGGTTGAAAATAAGTTTGTGCTATCAACTGAAAGATAAGGGAACCCACTGAAAATGAGGTAACTTTTAGCATTTTACTGGCTGTCCCAGAAAACTATAAAATCATCATAGCTACATGAATAAGCAAACCATCAGGCTATGATGTGACCCTACACCGCAACTTTAACTGGTTACACAGTCACGTGATGGACTGCACATAACAGTGTGGTAAAATCTTGATGAAGGCCATTTTTGTTTTATTGGCGTGGTCGACAGAGTATACTAGTGTAAGAACAAAGTGTTTGGTCGATAATGGAGCCAAATTGTACAGTCCTGCAAGCAGGGCATCGAGGCAAGAACTATGCTTCCACTTGATTCAGACTACAGCATCTGGTGAACCTAAGCGTAATTTCAATAGAAACGACGCTCTTCGAAAGAGACCATAGGTAGCGAGAACTTCACACAAAAAACCGGCCATCTTCAAATCCGAGAAGCATGATGCACTGGCGTACGCACAGAGTTCGTGGAATTCCGCTATAAAACAGTCGCACATTGCGTCTACCAAACGTCAGGTAGCACCCAAGGAGCCAATAATACCATCAAGTCTCTCAGATAAAAGGACTACGAAGGCCTTCAGATGCATAGGGACGACAATGTAGGGTATTGAGCTCGCGGAACTAAATCTTAAACCCCAACTCAGCAACTCAAACATTCTATTTATCCAAATATTTCGTAACGGCAGCCCGAGTGTGAGAACACTGGTGCCAAACTTCATTAAAACACAAACTTCTTAGGATGAGGCCCTGAAAGGAGCAGATAAACAAAAACGGAGAAAAATCTAGTGCTGGCTTGTCGCAAACAAAGCATACGATAATGACAGACGTTCGGCAATGAAGATGAATGGAAATCTAGCATGAAATCAGTCGAATGGCGCAGTCATACATAAATCCCAGATTGTGTCCTATCTGACGTAAACTACTCGTTTAACGTTTGTGGCTGAGAGTAGATGAAATGCGAGCGTTCCGAAACTAGTTTGCAGTCCCGTTTCAATGGAATACCTGGAACTGACTGCCATGCCGTCGTTAAATTCAATCGATAGTATTAAAGCACCATATGATGGAAGGATAATACTAAGTTCCTCTGCCGTCCTTTACAGGAGATACAGCATAACTGAACATAGTGCTATTATTCATGACGGTGATAAACGAAATTTTGCAGCGGCAAACCTCTGCCTATCTGGAACAGCCAGAACTGGAGCACAGGTCACACAAACATTACTTGTAGCTGTCGTCTGTCCAATATCGACATCCCTGTTTGAATATTCGACCGTCACTGTGCTCCTAACAACCAGGTTCATATACAAAGTAGTATACTGAAGGGTGGCTTACATGCTGGTGGAAAAGGAGAGAGCCGCCACAGTAAAAGCTCCCATGTTCACCTCAACCTCCGTCAAACATTTCATGTAAAACAAAGGAACAATAATACAACAGGTGCTGTGAGGGAGGGCAACCTACAGGCCTGGTGAGAACATGAGAAATACAAGCAAACTTGAAGTACAATGAAACTTACACCAATGTGGATCACCATCAGAAATAAACTTTTCTGTGGAAATCTGCTTGGTAGGGATATTCAACTTGTGCTTCACAAGTGTTTGTTGGTCGAACTTATACTGTCCCACAACGTAAGCCACTACCCCAGTGATTCGGCTGGTGTATGGAACAAGTAAAAAAAAAAAAATGAACAGCAATCGCGCTGAGTGATTCGTAGTACGAATGAATGTAATGTGAAGATGAACTTGAAGCCATGCGCAAGAAACTAGACATCATCCTTATCCGAAATATGGGGACCATCGTGAACAGAGACGAAACTTCAACGTACCCGAATTCATCCAAGTAGGTGCGAAAATTGTTCCGTATGCTAAAATAGTTGAAGCTTGTTCGATTGGGTGACTGTTCGGAGAGACCCGAGAACTTTATGGATTAACAAATGAAAACCTGGAGTAGCAAAACCGGATCAATGGCCATATACAAATGTGTGGCAGCTATAAATAAGGCACTGGAAGTTTCGGACGAATCAGCATGTCGACCAAGTCAACGTCGACCAGCAGCATGAAAATGGCTGGTGTCCTTCAACCATGCGAAATCTTGGGAAGTTGAAATCATGCAACTAAATGAGTTTCGGCTAACCGGCGGGAATAAAAAGATACCCGCGGTGGCCTTTCACAGTCCTCGACACCTTCCAAAGGTCCGGTGAATACAATTCAGAGTACCTGACAGGCTAGAAACTTGACCACTACCCATATATAAACGACCACCAGAGCTTGAGCATCGGTGTTACCAAAGCACTGCTCGGATTTGGTAGGATCAACAATGACGATGATCCAGCCGGGTGTGCATCGGAAATTTCACAAGAGGCAGGAAAGTCATGGCCAGTAAATTCAGTCATGTTGGTTAGAAGTGTCTTACAAAGATGCTGCCCAAAAGCAGCGAGATCTGCACAGATCTATGCAGCTCGGGATTCGGTGCAGGTTAGAGTGACAAGTTTCCCATCTCACATGGAAGTCAACAGGGCCCGATCGACAACCAGGAAGCGCATTCGAACCCCCAACATCTCGACAAATTGCCCCAGTTAGCATGCAGTGTACATTAAGTTACACCTACGAAACCGGGTATTTAATAAATGCTGAGTGTATCACCTCATTTAATCTGGCTAGTCACTAGAATCGTCAAATTTTCCACCTTTCGGCATTCCCATCATTCCTACCAATCCCTAGCAGTAGTTCCTTTATCCATGTGTGCATAGAACCTTGAGGGGTTTCCCCTACCCTACAAGTACTTTCAGTGGGAGGGGGTTAATCATCAGAGAAGGTTGACATCACCAAAGAGAGGACTCCGTTATGTTCCTCTCAAGGAGCTCTGACCAACCCCTGACCCAATACTTCAACACAAGATAGTGAAAGACCAACGTATTGTTTTAGAGGTTTGCCTAGATCAGCTTCATCTCGTTTCGCAAAGCTACATAAAAACTTTGACTTCAAAAGGAACGCTAGAAACCTAGCATATTCTTTATGAATGATGAACATAAGCATCATTTCTACTCAGGAAACGCCAGCTGAGGCAGACGAGTCCTGGTGTGACTAATCGAGCAAACCAGTGTAAGAAACTTACTGGATTCAAGCGCGCTGGCTGGCCTTCATATTTTCTACCAGAAAGATCACACTGTATCGGATCAATCTGAAAACACTTCTCCACAGCATCATTTGGTAAAATGTATGACAAGTAACACGGCGTACAAAAACCGTCAGTTGGGGACGCTGTCTTGAAGGGTTCCCTAATGTTTAACGTTCGCCGTCCGGATTTCCACTGTGTCTAACGCTTATGAGGACGTTGATAGTAAGCGGATAATTTAGGAAGGGTAATCCTTACTGAGAAATATTGCTGTAACAGATAAAAATAGTTTCCCTCAAAAAACTTACCATGGGACGTTAGTTTCATGTTTTGAGCCCCCAGTTGGACGCAAAGATACGACACAGGCAATATGTGATCCAGCGAGTAAAACTGGTGGGTTCAAGAGATGACCAGTTAGAACGTGACCCTTAGAGTCAGCTTTCGACGACATTTCGACGTTTGTAAAGGGAACAGAAAGACGATATTCTGGAAAAGTACAGAAGGACATCAAGTAACTGCCAGTCTTACGATACCCAACAAGCGCGGGACAAAATCCAGGTCAGAAACCATTCGTGCAAACACGACATGGACATGTTGGCTGAAATGTCATAGGAACGCAAGGACAAAAAGACCGGTTCTCCGCCATAAAGCAACGGATTTTATGCTCAAATTCATCGTTACGGTCTTAAGTCGATTGCTCAGAGATAAGCGTTCGCGTACACATGCCAAAGACAGGAACGACTACCGATGTGCCCCATTATGCAGGAACTTTCACTCCGCTCCACATAGCACCAATGAGTTTTTCTCGGATTCGTAACCCAGGATACTCCGCCTTCTTTATAGAGGACTGGACAAAGACCTTCCAATCACGGTGCCTCATCACGTTCCACCAGGGATATTTCACACTCAATCTCTACTTCTGAGGGGCGATTGAGATTTACATTCCACTCCACACATGAACTGTCTCCAGCGGTTGTGCTGCGGCAAGCCAGCTAACTCGTCATTCGAAGTGTTCTCCAATTTTTCCATTCGGCCGTTTTGCAAGCGAACTGATGCACCGTCCTTTTCACTTATCCTTTCAATGACAGCTTCTTTTTGCCAGCCAACCGTATTATTTGGTACAGTTGTTGGGTACGGCTGTTTCCGGTGTCATACGCCTCCTCGATCCCCTGAGCTTTCATTGTCCTCGAAAGCACTAGGTCTTTCCTTAGACTCTTCACTATTTGGCGTGAGAGATCTGCCTGCGGCGTCGTACTCGTTAACTGTTGTTTTGATCCCCTAGCATAAATCAATAGCGATTTCGAGGACGTCCAATGGACACTTGATCGTATCGGAGTCGGACAGACAGTACTGAACGCCGCGCTAAACTCACGTGCTCAATACCCGCGCAGTGTTGGTTCACTGCAGGGTTTAGTTGGCCTAGCTCCGATCGATACTGCTGGGCTAGGGCAATTCTCGAAAGATCGTGGATTGGAAAGTAATTTTACTGACTTGCGAGGACCCGGAGGAAAACGGTAGCAGACGTGACCGCACTACAGTGTGAGCAGAACCAAGTTGTGTGCTCCCAGAGGGAACGGCGATCTTGAATTGTGGCTGTCCACAGATGGTTGATAGCCACATGATCCCCCGACTGAGTCCACGGTTGATTTGCACTTGATGTTTGATAGGTTACGCAGTGCGACCGTTTATGTTGAAAACTCGCGCTGATCAGAACACGACGGTATCTTTCTTCGTTGTCTGCGCGACGAGTATCGACTCCGATTCGCCCGCCCAGATGTGATCCCAAGGGGCTCAGACGGCCGACTTTCGCATTCATATCGCTCGTAAGGATGACATTGCTAGTGCTTCTTGCTTGACGAATGATCACGGATAAATCTGAACAGAAAGTTCCTTTTTCAGCTTCAGAACGCAGTCTGTTGGGGCATATGCCGACACTACAAACTGGCACCAGTTTTCATGTCGAATTGCATTGAGCTTGACTAAGCTGAATAACCAGACGGTGCAAAAACGACTGTTCACAGGAATACAATCCAGCAAAACGTGTTCAGCTCTGGGGCTGAGTGCAAGCCCCACGCTATATATTTCACTAGTCATCGTTTCTGGACCACTGCACGCACAAGGCAATCAAACTAGGAAAGCAAAAAACGAAAGTGTTGGGTTCCTCTTGAGAGCTTTGAAATACGTGAGCATGCATGTGTTTCAGAGACACAACACACAGAAACTTTGTGGGAGGATAATATTTGTGTGGGTATTACTTTTTTGCCAACTTGCAGGATTTGGAGGTCAAAAGCTTCAATGTAGAGAATTTTTATTGTCTATGGGCGGCGAGGTGGATAAGGCACGCCGTTGAGATAACTGGCGGTCAAGTGATCCAGTGACGCTTTCTTGTGAGATGGGAGGGGGCTGTGGAAGGATATCAGTGGACAAAGAACTGTGCGGGCAAATGACACCTCTCGGTTGACCAGTCTGAGGAGGAGGGATAAGTTGAGGTGCTATACCTTGAGTCTTTGGTTCAAAAGTCAGACCCATAGAGCAGTAGGTGGAAGAGGTTTGTTCAGAGATGTTGCCCTTTGAGGCTTTGACTCAAAAGTCCGACCGACGAGGCAGCGGGCAGTAAGTTTTTCTGAGGGACGCTGCCCACAGTCGATGACTTAATAGTCCGACCTGGTCGACTAAAGGAGGCTGACCTATCCCGAGGGCGCGGAGACAGATATCTCACCCATGGTGCTGTCGTGCGCAGCAGATGTGTGTGGGGTTCCATTGGGTTCACGACAAGACCTGTGTGCATTTCACCCGTATTGGATAATTCGCCGGCAGTAACGAAAAACCGTTGGGCGATGAGGTTCTTGGGGCCAGCCTTCTGTAATCCGTCCATCCTCGGTAGAAAGGAGCATCGCTGCTTCAATAGGTCTGAACATTCTTGTCGCCTAGGTAAAACTTACTGCCTTCATACACCCATCGCAGAGAACAGTATGAATTTAGCCCCATATCGCGGGGTCTCGCTACGCTTGGTCTGACTGCTCCCATTTGACCTTCCTGGTATGACTCCAACTTGAGGAACAAAGCTCCAGCCAGTGTATCGCTCAGGATCATTGCAGTACACAAGCCCGACCACCACGTCAAGCTGGCAGCTTTTGGTCGAGAGCGATGCCGCGAGTACAACCAACCATCAAACAGGGCGTTCACTAACTTAAAAGGGCCTTTTGACTCCGTAGATAAAGTAATGCTCCTAAATATACCCGGACTCACAGGAGTCCTCGAATTACGCTACTGTACTTCATTTCCCTCGTACTGGTATTCCTGAACATCTACAATCAACTTCCCAAATGCTTTCCCACAATTCGTGGGGCTAACCAAGGCTGCCTCCTACCATTCTTGTTTTCAATTGTGAATGATGTAATCATGAGATTTAGATATACAGGGACCGGAAACCTAGGAAGCCAAAGTGCAACTGTTAGGAAGTGGACGTAGATTATGCCGACGATACGACTGAGTTTTCTACCGCAAAGTGTCCGCAAGATCTACACTAAAGGGAATGTCTGAAAATTCCCTTTTCGGCATGCGCTTTCCACCTTTAAAGTGCGGATAGGGATTTTCAGGCCCCCTGTGACTTAAAGATGAACAACTTGAGGCTTTTGGTCTGTTTATAAACCTTAGCAGCTGCATGAGACGTGGTCGTGCCGTGATGGATGAAGATAGCATACACGTCAGTGCCAAAAAGAATTTCATCGAAGCTGAAGGACCATGTGTACGACAGCACTGTAAGAGCAATCCCCATCACCAGTGCAGCGTGGTTGGAGAATGTACTGCGCTTTTCCAACCAACACCTACTAAAAAGTTTTTTTATCACTAGTCCATGTCGCCGAAGGAGCAGAGAACAAACCATATCACAGTCACAATGAGTGTTTTTGGATTTTCAAGCCGTCCTGAATAGGTTCCACGCGATTCGACTTGCAGGCTGTAAGGGATCTTATAAAGCATAGCGCTTAACCGATCACAGTGGTGTTCATACCATCACGATCCAGCCGGAATATCTAGAGGAAGGTAGCCAATCGTTGTGTAATCCGCTCACGTTCCGTCTCGTCCGAAATGGACGTTGCGTCAATCCAAATGATGGTGTCTTACTCCAACATGATGCACAGATATCGTTTCTATTCAGAGATATAGGCACCTTGTTGATGAATATTTTTGTTATGGGAACATGGCTTTTACATTACGTGCCAATTTCCTTCTACCAATTCTTTTCTTGAGGTATTATTTCCTCATAGTCATATGGCGGTGGCTGGTAATGGAGTTCGTGTATCCATGTGGGGGTGATGTACTGAGATCTAGACCGCTTCCATGTATAAGAGTGGGTGAAAAACTGCGAGGAAGACAGGCCAGCTCAGAAGTCAAACAAGCAAGTGTTACCTGAGATAGTTTAGCCTGAAGAGAGGCTGATTACTAGGATCAAAAAATAAGCCGGCGCCGTAGAGAGTACTCCACCAAACCCTATAGAACTACTAAAACTTAAGAGAAAAATACTATTTTTTTATTGAAACGCAGTCAGTGATTGTCAAGAAAAGAGTACAAATACGTGCAATCAAGCGCCGTACAATAAGAAGGCACATATATAAAAGATAGAAAATCCGTTGAAAAGACAAAAAATAGTCGAGGTAGAAAAGGTAAGAAAGCTAACAACCGATTAGGTAGTTTTCCAAATTGGACACAGTGAAAGAAATAGGCTCCATGACATGTTAAAAAACTGGTACAGGAAAATAGCTAGAACGCTTGCTCCTCAACTGTCGAAATCGCGATGGACCGTTGAGTCGTATAGGCCACGTAAATATTCCAGAATACAGCTATTGTGTTAATATATAGCACTCTGAAAAAAACCATACAAGATCATTCAGAAAACAGAAGACCTACCGAAAAGGTAACGGAATGAAGACAAAATTAACAACCTGAGCAACTGGCCAGATCTGCGGAAATTACGCGAGTTTCGATCAGGTGAGGTTGTTACCTTGTAGTTCATCAGAAGGACAGTACTGTAGTTTTCGGAAATTTGCCTCTTCCACATGTCGACCGAACGATGGCGAAGTAAGGTCAGGAGAGACAAGACGCCGAAGAGTAGCGGCGGCGTGAATATGAACTGAAGCGTGACGACAAAGTGCATGAAGATGAGTGAAACTCAGTGGACAACATAAAAGAAAAGAATCTGAGAGAATCCTGGGCAATAAATCGAAAGAACGATAGTTAAACATGATGGGGTTAAACTAAACAGAAGTGACAAGCGGCAAACGTAATAGCACGATAGGTGAGGATGTCGATCGGTATCGTTTGACACAGCACGATTTGGAATGGACGAATATAAAGGGCAACAAAAAACACTACTCTTCTACACCAGCATTATCGTCAAATGCAATACAGTGTTATGCACCACCGCCCAACTGTGGCATAATCGTGGATAAGAACAACTGCCAACACGGAAAAAATATGAGATACTAGATAAACATCCGGTAATAGTCCAAACGTTAAAGGGGAAAAAGCCCACAACTTGCGAACAGCAAAGGACAGCACACAGAAGAATATAGGCTAAAGTTCAGTGTCAAAGGTTCGTAAACACCATGCAAGGGATTTGACATCAAAAGTGGACGTCAGAGAAAACAATTCTTTAGATCCTGATTTGAAGGCTCGTGGTTTGAGACAACCATCAGCCTGTAGGAATGAGCAGGAATGATAGCTATAGGCCGAACGACTCATGTTTGTTCTGATATCCTAGCGTTAAGTAACATCACAATGTATGAGAAAAGTCGAAACTGCAAAGCTGCTTTAGTGAGTCGTACTAACCCAAACAGAACGCTTAGCTCTAACAGGTTACCAAAAAAGGGTACGAAAATCGATTAATCATGCACCGTACATTCAACTAAATGCTCAAGGTAAATTATCACTAATATGAACTTGGAGACTTATTATTCACTGATACTATGTTGGACTGCCTCACATGCCCGGACCAACCAACTGTCTGACAGGTTCAGGTACTAGTTTCGGAAAAAGGATTTGGAAACAACAGATGAATATACCGATTGGTAGTGTTGAACGCACGTGATTGGATGACCGGATGGTCACTGCCATTAGCTGCAACCTAGTTAAGCCGAGATCATTGTATTTTGCACAACCTGAGAAAACCATATTGGGAAACGATCGCCTGTTCTATCAGAAAGCCCCATTGTTGAATAATCGGCTAATCAGCATACACAATCGGCGATATGTAAGCAGAAGGGGCTATCAAGTAACGCTCACAATTATGTTTTTGTTGTCCTTTTATCTGATCCAAATAAGAACCCTACTTGTGTTAGAGTAGTAGCTGGTCCGCTACCGAAGTTGGGTGGTCACTGCCGGAGAACACCTAAAGGTCACATTGCCCACTTCCACACAACAAACCAGCGCGGTTGGAAGAAGGGGTAACACGCCACTGACACTGCTCAAGAATACGACTGGTGAGGAGATGGGTTCCACTATGGAGACTATGGTTTACAGCTGTAAAATGGACACAAGATCTACTTGTCTTCTGTCTTCGGCACGATAACAATGTATACATGTTGTTTGTAGATCGTAGGCCACAGAATCTGTAATGCGAAGCTGGTGAAAAGCACACCATACAAGATCCACCACCTTGAAGATCACATCAGCGAATTTCGGTGGGCAATCGGAGGAATGCGATCGCAAGCAGCACATCACAGCAGCTGGACAAATGTTTTTATTATGTTAGCTATTGTTCGATGAGGTAATCACACTTTTACCCGAGTATTAACTCATGAGAGCTCGAGATATCGGGGACTAACTTAGCGAACGGAAGGGTAGTGGTTCGAACCCAACCCCTGCATCTCGACCACTCCTGTCTATACTTGGTAGTATCTCAGCGCCGGTGCCTCCTTCGGGTGTCATGGCAGTGTTACAGCCGAACGATTTTCTAATCAACTCGTGAGATAGTTTCGCGTTCGATTTTTCTGGCGAAATTAACTAACTTGAGCTATCTTACAAAACATTATCTGCCGTGAGTGCAAAATAATGA
>SJOL01006475.1:264508-285225 GCA_004794785.1 Opisthorchis felineus
GTAACGAGACTGTTGGCGTCACTCGTGCTTCGTCGCCTTACGGTGGCTCGTGAAACACTGACTCGAGAGCAGCAAGTGGGATTCCGGCCTGGTAGGGGTTGCGTTGAGCAAATCTTCAATCTCCGTCAGGTGCTAGAACAACGCCATACGTATAAGCGGCCCACAGTTCTAGTATTCCTGGATTTCCAAGGCGTATTCGACTCGGTTGAACGGTCTGTTCTTCTTGACACGCTTGCCCACCAAGGAATGCCCCGGAGGTTCGTGAACATAATAAGCTCTTTGTATTCTCAGACTTACGGACGTGAGAGTATAAGGCGAGCTCTCCGAAAGCTTCCGTACACAAAGAGGTGTCCGTCCTGGACGTCCACTCTCTCCATTCCTATTCAACTTCGTGATCGATGAAATCATGAGACGAACGCTGGAAGGTCTCCAAAACCCCAGTGTTCAAATAGCCTATGACGAAAACCTTGTCGATCTGGAATATGCGGAAGACATCGTTCTCGTCTTCGAAGGCGCATGTGTTTTTGGATGAACTGACCAAATTCATCCCGTCCTTTGGTATGCACTTACAAAGTGTAAGGTCATGCTCGTGGACATGCAATCACTGAATATGCCGTACACCCGCCACTCAAGAAGGCTGATAGTTCGGTGTCGGCACAGATATTAAGGGCTTCTGAAAACGGTTCGCATATCTACGGTTCGAGGAGTGCGCTCGGCTGCCGTATATCTGGCCGCGGATAGTTGACTCCCCATGGGAGTGAATTTAACCACCGCCTCAAGAACTTTACCTCAGACAGCACGATTGGCGATTCTGACCAGTGGAAACGACTTACTCCCGCTGCTAAGCTCTCGAGTGCAGTTGGCATTATATGTGGGTTGTTCCCTATCATACTGATGTCGATAGATATTGGAACCTGCTTCCAAACAGAAGCTCCACCTCGGAATCAATGATAGGCAATGCTAACACCAGTACGAAGTCCGCAATATATGTGAGCAGAAGCGAGGTAACTGGAGACCACAGGTGGCCCCTGCGGTCCGGTACGACCCAACCACCGCAAACGGCGACGGGCCATAAGTGAACTTAGCGGCAAACCACTGATCCCTCACTGTGATATATAGGTCGACTGAAGTGATCGGTAAGCCAACTTATTTGAGTTGTTCCACAGGTCCAAGGGATCCGATAAATATTACACCTGTTACACAGACGTACCACCGGCTTGTCTGTTAAGGGCCGAAGGTACAAAGCCGGAATGCGTCCAGTACTAATGTAAGGGTCGGAAAATAGGCCGCCATTATCTGCTAAATTAAAAAGAATCTCGACGACTGACCGCGGAGTATTTGGGGAAAAAATGTCCAGGTCTGATAAGAAAATTGGATCACTACGCTGAGGTACCTTAAATATCTTTGAAAGAACTCAAATGCAATGTACTTTGTATTCTAGTGGATCAACTTCATCGAACAGCCTGTTTTGCGCAATTATCAAGGGGTAAAACGGTCTAAGGAGGATTATGTTAGGACGCAGCAGCGAGGCAAGGACGCCACAAACAGAAAACTTGAATGCATTGGGTCCGGAGACGGGCCATATCCATGAGCATGGGACCCCGGCGGACAAAACCTTCCAGTGGCATGTCCACATCTTTTATTGAATAGTTTACCACTACATAACCCATGAACGAAACAAATGTGAATTTATAAACAGTTGTAAGCTATTTTCCTCAGGTCGTTTCGAACGATTCAGTTACATGTCGCTGACAATGCCATCCGATTCATTCGACGTCTTGATTATTTACATGGCTTCCCCTGGGAAATTCAGGCTACAAAAAGGGGTCCGTCCAGAAAATGATTGGGAATAAATTACGTCATGGTATCCTGAGCATCTGATCGAATTTCTTTTCGATATTCATGAGCTATAAGTGATCCTTCGGCTGATGTGAGGCCAGCTCCGGGAAACCACCGATAAGGATGAAGCTGGCACGCCATCTTTGTCGTCTTATGGCGACCCATGAAGCACTGGTTTGAGAATAGTAAGCGGGATTCCGGATTAGTGCGGGTTGCGTTGAACACAACTCCACACTCCGTTAGCTGCTAGAACAATGCCATCCGTACAAGCAACCCACGATTTTGGTATTCCTGGACCCTCAAGGCTCATTTCAGTCTGTTGGTTCTCCTCAACAGGCCTGCTCAGGAAGGTATGTCTCAAACGTTTGTGCATCAATTCAGTTTTTCAGCTCACAAACCGTGCACCGAGATGTAGTGGTTCCAGCTGCTGCAGCGTCGTTCACTGAGAATAATAATAATAATAATAATAATAATAATAATCGTTCAGATGTAGCACCTTTTCGGTGCCTAACTGCCATGCCACCAGAAGGAAGCACGAGGGCTGGGATACTGCCAGGTTGCCCAAGCCTAGACAGGGGAAATCGAGAGGCAGAGGTCGGGTTCGAACCACGGACCTTCCAGTCAGTAAATTCGCGCTCTGACCACTGAGCCATCTCGCCCCTGAGAATAAAGAGAATGAGGAAAGGAGAGCCCCACGTGGAAGGCGATGGCCAAATCTGTACACTGAAGACAAACGATTCTGCTTGTCCGGGATGGAAACGAGAGCTACGTAGTGAAGACCACCATCGACTGCGGGACAAGCCATACCTGTCAGGATCACTAACCCTTGTTTTGTCTTGTCCCGCGGTTCCCATCCAGGGAGACAGCAGTTACCAATGCGACTGAGTTGACTGATGAGGGCTTTCATACTTCGTTGCCAATTCATGGACTGGCCGCCTCTCGGTCGTCTCTATCCGAAACGATGCTAGGCGAAGAGGACTCTAAGAGGCAAATGGTTCTCTAACATACGAACCACGTGGCCTAACCAGCGCAACCTATGGAGCGTGACCGGCTGATATATCGAAGGAGAGTGAGCTTGCCCGAAAAATATCTATCATACCTCAGCATTACTGATGTGTTGTTCCCAACAGACTGGCGCAATGCTTTGGGGGCATCGGCGGTCAAACACAGAGGATCTCCGAAGATATACCGCACGCAGCGGCCACGTCTTTGATCAATAAAGTAGTACACATCGGATCGCGTCATTGAACACTTCGCCATTGACAATCAAATGGTGTCACGTCGGCGCCACAGGTGTGGGGGGTTAGCAAACGCTACACTAACCTTCCCAATTTGGGAAGTGATTTCGTCTTTCGCCAGTCCGACGGTTAGCCACATAGGTGAACTTATCTACCACATCGATCGGTCCACCTACAAGCATCAATTTTGTGTTTGGTCCCACTGAGTCTTGCAACAGCACTCTACATTTTACAGGTGCGAAGCGCACACCGAACTACGTAGCGGAATTACTTAAGTTAGTTACAAGAATTTGAAACTATAAAAGGTCTGATCCAATGAGAGCGATATCGTCGGCGAACTCAGTGTTCGTGAGCAGATGCCTTGGGAAGTATATAAAGCCTTTATAAACGATAAGAACTTAGAAGGGACACCCTTTGTCGCCAGACACTGTCACAGCTTCTGACGATCAACGGAATCAAAAGAAGATTTGAGATCGAGAAATGCGACCACTGTTGCTCATCGAAAGGAGTGGCGCAGGTCCAGTACTAGTCGCAAAGTGAAGATATGATCGAGGTAATCCCTGCCAGGGCGAAACCCACCTTGATGCTCGCGAACCTGACTTTTCTGATGGTGGATCAACCTTTGTAGCATAATACCAGAAAGCACCTTGGAGACTACGGCAACTAGAATGATGCCTCGGTGGTTTTCGCAGGAGCCATTGTATCCTTTTTGAACATAGAAATAAAAGTCGGTATTCTTCCCTCACTCTAGATACTTTGTAGTAAAGCCGTCAGGATAACCACGAAGGACTCATCGCCTTCTTTGAAGAGTGCAAGACGCAAACCATCTGGACCAGGTGCTTCGTTACGTTGAAGCAATGAAGTTGCACCATGGACTTCTTTTGAAGATGGTATCCACGTCCTACTCGGGTTCATTTGGCCCTTCCAGAGGGTGTTTGTGGCGGCCAGCTGAACAGCAGGGGGCTGGCCTGGTCCGAGGAGGTAAGCGGTAAGGCATAATAATTTGACCTCTAATGCGGCTGCGCAGGTGCCTTTTGAGCAACGCCAGACTCTTTGGTTTTAAAAGTATTCCGACCGTTTTGAATAATGCGCCGGCGGTCACGCCCAACTGTTGGGTGATCGGAGTGTACTGTTTTTAACACCGACCTTTTCTAACCCGTCCACTCCATTCCTATTCAATTTTGTGACCGAAGAGATGATGAGACGAACGCTGGAAGGTAAGCAAAACTCTGGTGTTCAGATAGCTGCCGAGGAAAACTGTGTCCATCTGGAATTCTCAGATGACATCGTTGTCGTCTTCGAATAGACAGAGAAAGCACAGGATGAACTGACTAAATTCATCGCATCCACATGCTTCGAGGTCATAATCCTGGGTATGCATTCACTAAACACGCCAACTGAAATCTAATGGAAATATTCGACGCTGTAGAGCGTTTGAAGTATCTTGAAACCGGTGCAAAATTCTAGTGTAATGAGGCAAAAAGGGTAACGTACGATTCTCTAAGTCACGGGTCGCGTTTGCTAATGAGACACCTATGACGGTAAAGTGGTGAACCCATGAATCTCAAGGGACGTGTGGGGACTGTCTTGCAGTATGGTTGTTTTCTCCAAACAGTGGGAGAGAGATGTCTTTGGGTCTTCGATAACGGTGTCCCAGAGCCGTAGCACGTATACGCTGGTACCAACGAATCCGCAACGATCCAAGCAGAAAACGGTGTTCGGTGTGCAACAGGGACTTCAATCGAAGAATGTGCCTGGTATCGGAAGCTGCAATGTTTTGGTCATGCATTACGTTTGACGGAAGGAGTGCTGTTATCCATGCCCAATTCGGAATGCGTAAGAGAAGCATTTGCCAATCCTTGACGTGGTGCAATGACACGAAAGCGATTGCGAAATGTCTAGTTACTGACGGCTCGGCCCGCCTTCCAGAATAAAGTACAGAATGATTTCTCCTTGTATAGTGTTTGGAGATGCTGAAATATATGGCCGCCAGTCAAGGTCACCGGCGTTGTGTTGCCAGTTTCTGTCCATTATCTTAATGTGTCTGTGGGTGTAGGTACCTCTAAAATGTCGTGGTTTATAAGCACTAGGTCCATTCCCCATCCATTTTTATTCTTCAGGATGAAGCTTTCAAATAAGTTATGGTCTAAGCATCATCGTTGAATAGTAACGTTATGCTGTCAATGGTGACGACGATGACGATATGATGATGATATGGTATCAAAATCTGGAACATCAAAAAGTCGAATGGAGAATTGCTGATGTCCCAAGGAAGATGTTAACACCAGAAGCTGGACAAAGTTTCGAAATGGATGACAACATAAAAATCGTTCAGCTGTAGAACCTTTTCGGTGCCTAACTGCCATGCCACTAGAAGGAAGCACGAGGGCTGGGATACTGCCAGGTTGCTCAAGCCTAAACAGGGGAAGTCGAGAGGCAGAGGTCGTGTTCGAACCACGGACCTTCCGGTCAGTGAATTCGCGCTCCAACCACTGAGACACCTCGCCCCTGTGTCAACGACAAAGTAAGGAGGATGGTAATACTGCGGGCAGTTTAGTAATACACCCGTTCTGAATTCCATTTACCCAGAGTTCGGCGTGGTTGCCAACGTTCCTTGAGTGACCATGATGTGTGGTTCCTCTGAAAGTCCTGGCTGTTTTCCAGCTCATTTTCGAAGATTTGTAGAATTACTTTTTGACATCCGGCTTCAGTTGGTCTGTCCGAACATGATATGACCAAGTGAACAATAAATTCGATGTTGCGACGATTTTCGGACGCACATTTGGACGCACAATCACTCAACTCGGGGGACCATAGAGGATGAATTCGGATTGCTACCCCATGGACCCCCCTATAAGCCAGGTGAGCTGATCACAGAGTCAAAATCCAGCGAAATCTCATCCGAAGGTAAGAATTCAAGAGACAGCACAATTTAGGAATTACTAGAAAAACGCGTTCAGCCAGTTCCTAGATGACACAGACTACCTACACGGTTTACAGCCGACGATGTTTGAACTCATCAGTGAATCCTTGGAGATATGTGCGACGCTGAAATGTGTTCAAGATATCTCTCCCGACCCGGTGGTTAAGGAGCAAACTTACTGGCCGGAATTCCCGTGGTTCGAATCAAACCGTGGTATCTCGACTGCTCCTGTCTAGGCCTGGGCAGTAGTAATTGGGCCCTGGAGCTTCCTTAGTGTGGCGCGGCAGCACCGAAAAGGTGTTAAAGCTGAAAGATTTTCTGGACAAGCGATTCACCCAAGGATTCTCTTGAAAAATGCTAGGCTGCATGGTTGTGATGTCCAGGCCAACAGAAAAAAAATTGTGAACTAAAATGCCAGTAATAGCGCATGACCAGGATATAACAAAGTAATGTGAGAAGCTGAGGAGCCCACAACCTATTGCCGGGTATAGCGAAATACTAAACATGACAAGTAGCAGACGCAACAGTTCACTAGTCTCAACCAGTTAAGTGGTTTGGAACTGTTCGTTTCAGAAAAGCTCTGTAAGCAACAAACTCGGCGGTTTTCCCTTGCATTTTTCTAAGGGAGTCTACCGGTTTGTCTAAATGAACAGTGAACTAGTGTTATAAATGGTCACCACAATTTTCTGCCCAGTATTTGTATTTGGATCGCAGCTTTCAGCCCAGTAAAGACTTCAGCCCCGTATCCCCTATGTAGATAACATCAGGGGCCTTTTGATGGATCGTTATACGCAAGAAGCAAAAAGAAAAGAATAGTCCTCAGTCAAAATTGCTCCCGGTGGGTGTCCATGAGAAAGTTTTCGTGTGAAGAGCAAGCATTACGTACCTGGTCTGCACACACCAGTTTAGCTACCTTCACGGTGGGGTGTCCAGTAAAGAAGTTGGCAATGAATCTATACCATACTGATAGACAGGGACCCTGAAATAAGAGGGAAATGTACCCATAAAAACGGTCACCAATAACTCACCAGATAAAAGGAACCCACGAGCAAAAAGTTTTTGTTCCGGTAAAAATCCAACCGCTTCTTCTTTTCAATCAACTTTTGTGAAAGAGCATCTGCACTGGTCATCAGAACACCTACCCAATGACCGAGAATCGAAGTAGTTACCTGTTGATAAGGAGTGGGCGATCAAAGGCTTGCGTTTTAGCAAGTTAACATATGAGTACCAAGCAACTATCAGAGGATTCCTCATTCTGTAAAAGGAGTAAACCATTAGAGATGTACCATTCCTATTCGAAGAGTGACTGTATCATCGAGCAAAAGATGACAACAATGGTATGAGTAGTATGATATAAAACAGCTCACATCATGAAGAAACGGATAATACAGGAATAGGGGGATTTGATCTGTATGATAGGACTGGGGATTTGGGTGTATTTCGGAGACACAACACACACCGATCGGAAGAGGAAACAAAGTTTGAGTACGAGACGTCTGATGAACAATTTGACAGCACTCAGATGCTGATTACCTCCATGTGGGAAACTTTTTGAGCGTAATAAGGGTTTATTTCAGTTCATTTTAGTGGACAAGAGTTTAGATACAGATCGGCGGCTAAGTGGTTGACAGCTAAAGGAATTAGAAACACCTTGGTGACGGGAATGTGGGGAAAGACCGATGAACAAAAACCTGCAAGGTTGAATGACACCTGGCTGTTAACCAATTTAAACAAGACGGTTTGGCTGAGTCTTTGACTCAAAAGCCCAGGCCACGTGGCAATTGGAGGATAAGGGGTATTGTTTAAAGACCTTCCCCTTAGCCTCTAATTCGAAACTCGGAAACGCAAGACAGTAGTTGTTGGATTTCCTGAGGGACGCTTCTCGGGAACATCATCATCAGGGTAGAAAACAATGATGGTTCACTGCTGTATAACCACTAGTTATATTTAAAGCCTGAGTGGAAAGAACGGAAAAGAGTGGACGAGAGAAGGGACCCGGTGCTGATCTATCGCAAGCATTCTGAGGTGTCTACACATCCAAGCGCTCAATCACAACACGAATGCCACTGACATCGATCAGCCGCCATTTCTCACAATGTCTCCCGCCAAGCGCAGGAATGATCACGGGGACCTCATGCTCGAAAGCGTACCGCACTAACAACACCCAAACTCTTTGTAATCTCACACCCTTCTACCAAGTCACAAGTTGTCCACTTCGTGGTTTGCGCCACTCTGAAGGAGGCACGGAGAACAACACGCGTCTTGATAGACGGTGTTGCGACATGCATGGCACATGGTCAAGCCACCGCAGTTGATGATGATGGATGTTGTCCGTGACTAAAGTACCTGCTGCAAAACCAAGTACCCGTTTTCTAATTACATTGTTACGAATCCGTTGACGCCACCCGACATCAACAATGCTTCTGATACATAGGTGGTCAAAATCCTGAAGACGCCTCACATCATCTGTCCGCAGATGCCGTGTCTGTTACGGTATGAACGGGTACGATCAGCTGCTATACGCGACATCGCCGGGCCTCCAGCAAAGCCATGGTCCTATCAGGTATCCAGTGTTTGGATGACATCAGCTGAATTGTATCCCAGAGAGAAGTTTCGCTTTTGAGTAACATTTTGGATCTGTATCTGTTCTTACTGGTCCTTGATATCCGACATCGGAGCATCCGGCAGGTGTTCGGGGAACCAGTTCTGATATATTCGTTTGATTACTGGGTCTACTAGCTTCTCGCTGGCTAAGCGAGGTATGCGCATTTTGTGTAAACCTGAAAAGCACAATGAGAAACAGCGGCAGACAAGTGCACGATCGGAGTCCACGCTCGCATTCCAGAGGGAGCGGCAGGTAGTGGTCGACCCTGGCTATCGGTAACTAACAACGGTGCGGTCTACCTGGATTTTGGACTGGTTCGTTGGTAGGCCCCACGTGGTTAAGCGAATTCCGCCGTTCCGGAAATTGGTAATACAGAGGAACAGTCTGTGGTCGCCACACATTTGAAGCAGGCACCCTTCGTTGTCCGTGCATCTCGTATCAAACACAAGATGACCACCCAATTGGGCCTCATCAGAGCTTAGCCGCGCTTAGACGTGTCATGATTGTTGTTTGCTTATTATTATTATAATCACTGTATATACTCGTACTGAATCTTTGTATGTACATTTCAGATCATCCACGCTTGTTCTTTGACAAGTAAAACGTTGTTTATTCTCGATAACTCGGACTCTCTTCTAACTCGTTCTCGGACGCATTCTAAAAGTCTTAGGGCGTTCATGTAGTCATTAACCATAACTATGTTTGATCTTTCAACCCGTTGTAAAAGAGCACCTGAAGCGTCGTAAAAATGTCTTTGACAGATCCAGAGCTACAGTCAGTTGGGTCGTAAGCAGACACAATGAACGGGGTGCGATGGACCTCACTTTCTCGAGACTCTTTCATAGACGTTGCGAAACGAACGGCGCAGAGACGATTATAATCGGGTATCAAATCAAGCAGAGACGCTTCTGCTATATTGCTCAATACAATGCCCACCCCGGCATATCCAGCTTTAGCGGCCTCGGCATCACTAGAGGTGTGCCGCCTAAAAGAGAGTGTATGGGCAGTAAGTTCAATTACAGTGCTTGCTACTTGGATCCTTGTTTCTGACACACAGCATATATCAATACAGATGGAATCCAGTGTACGAGCAAGAGCCACTTGTTGTCCTAATTGCTTCAGTATGCGAACTAAGAAGGCCGGTTTTCGGGGCTTCAAAACAGACTTCGAAGTGTTTATGGTCTTTTCTGAGGCGGGACACAGAAGCTACAGCTGAGTGTTGACATAGGGTGAACAAAGCGGTTAGCCCCAGTGCTGGACCCTAGGGAGAGAGCAGCCAAATTAGGGTACAAGAGGGAATACGTGCATGTGCAAGAAGGGGAGCGTCAGCAGTAGCATGTTTCCGCTAACCCGCCCTGCTGCATGCAGCAAATAAGGTGACGCGGCCACGCGACGACTAATGTGGCTTGAGTATTGTTAGTTGTATCGTGGTTGTACGAAGGTTTTAACACTGTCACGGCGCCCACCTCTAAACAGGGGGAGGATTAGGGTCGTCGACCAAAGCCTTTGGCTCAAAAGCCCGACCGCAAAGCAGCGGTGTTTGGTGACGAATGCAGCTGCATTGCCATTTTTCTTATAGATCAAGTGGGCGCACATATTTCAACCCCAAAACCGAACGTCTAGGAGACAGTGTTCGTTAAAAAAATCGTTCATCTGTAGCACCTTTTCGGTGCCTAACTGCCATGCCACCAGAAGGAAGCACGAGGGCTGGAATACTGCCAGGTTACCCAAGCCTAGACAGGGGAATTCGAGAGGCAGAGGTCAGGTTCGAACCACGGACCTTCCGGTCAGTAAATTCGCGCTCAGACCACTGAGCCATCTCGCCCCCAGTGTTCGTCAGACCTCTAAGCATTGGCCAACCTGGTATGAGGGACTGCGGATGTCGCAGACACCCCCAGTATAGCTTAATAGATCACGAAGGCACACAAAACGTCACACCACGGTAAGGTCCAGTCCCTTTGTGACAGACGAGATTGCCGTACAGGCATTCAGTCCTTGGGCTGAGCAGCTGCCGACCTGGGTTTGCCGGCTAGTGCTTTTAAACTTCGTTCGCAGGACATAGATCCGTGCCTCTTGAGCGGCAAGATTAGTTAGGCTATTTAAAATAACCTGCATAACTTCGAATGATCTGAACCAAAGAGAGCAATACCACCTGCGTACTCAACATTGGTGGGCGAATGCCACGGAAGCATTTTGATCCCCGAGGTTTCACAGAGAGTCAGAGAATTTTCGAACAGCACACCAATAACAAATTTGAAAAAAATGATGAGTTGACAGCCATGCCTCCTACCACTGAATTCGCTTATGGCTGTATACCTGTACACACCTATAGATATTGGTGTAGTGTTCTTACTAGAGATGAAATCTAAAAGAGACTGGCCGCCAGGCGCCGCCATAGTTTATGACAACCCACAAAGTCAAAAGCAAACTTCAGATCAGCGCTGAACGCTCGAAGAGTGGCAACATTCCGGAACCTGTGTTGAGGTGAAGGTGTCGCCGATGCATCATAGGCCAGGGTAGAACCCAGCTTGATACTCACGAATTTCTCTGAAGGTAATCGATCAACCTGTGCAAAATGCCCGAGATCAGCTTGGATGATACGCGGCAGGCTGATTCTGAGACGGTTTTCGCGTGATGTTCTGCCACCTTGGGGATCAGCTACTCAGTCGACCTCACCCAGACGCTGTAATCAGCTTCCCGATTCTTTTGAGGACGATTCCGGTACTCCAGTCTACGTGACCAGGGCGGTCACATTTCACAAGTACACAACTTCTAGGTTGGAACGTCAACTTTCTTCCTTTGGCTGAATCGGGGCACGTAAATGCTGACAGGATAGTGTCATACTTAGTTTTCAACCGTGTTCATCATAACTTATAGATAACGATCGCCAAGATAGGGTTGCTTCGTAGTTCAAGGTCTCCGCAAATCTGCCATGGTTCCGTCCGGAAAGCCGCCCCCCATTCTGCCCATTTGATTGCGTAGGAAATGGTGGAGAAGCAACATGCCTGATGTCGAGGCATCGGGCGAAATCATCGTATTGGTGGAATAGGGGCCGAGTACCGTTTCCCAAAACAATGGTTTTTGGGAGGCCGGATGTTGACAAAAGATGGCTGTGTTCGTTGTCGTCTCAGACATATCAAAACTTCGGGCTACGAACTGTAGACATCAACAAGAGTAGGAAGGTTTCTCCGTCAAACAACCTTCGGAATCCGCATATATGTGCAGCTATGTTGTTTCTGGCTGTGGCCAAGGCTGTGGTGATTGTTGGCTTGGCAGCTTCTGAGTGTCCGCGCATCGGAAACAGCTCCGATATATCCGCCCCATATGTTCATCCACGTCAGGTCAAGAAACATAACTGCGAGCGAGGGGTTTCACGCTGCTTATCCGCGGATATCCTTTGTGAAACCGAGTAAGGCTTCGATGGAGAACCTTGGCAGGAATGATGATCCACTCACCGAAGGAAGGCGACAATCAAAAACGGACAACGTGCTTCGTCGTTAAACCAGTCAAAGTTCTCCCGAAAGATAGGTTCTTAACCAGCTGGTTTGATGGCACTCCATAGCCTTCTGTCATTTTTGCGGGCGATTCTATGTCAAAAGCAACCGACAGTTGGTTCATGGCCTCCAACATATAAGAGGATCTCTGGTTAGACGGCAGCGGCTGCTATGATGGTATCATGTAGTTCTATCGCATAAGAAACGATCAAGCCCGAAAGTGTATCCCTCTGTCCATTGCTCTCAGTTGAGGCGTAGTCAAGCGGGCTTGTGCCTCACCGTTGTATCTGGTTGGCTGTGTAGACCGAGATAGCTTTCCTGGAACTAAGTATGGTCAAAATTGTTTTGTGGTCCGTCACACTAAAGGTGATGGCCAGAGCCGGAGCCAGTGATCTTGCGGTACGGGCAATTCCCTCTGCGTACTGTCAGGGAACTATTGGGTTGTGACAGCCCAAACTCTACAGTTCGATACGTCAGTAACGACGGCGATATGCAGTTTTCGGTTGAAGTGCGTAGGTGGAAGCTCGGACTGTAGTAGTCATTTCACCTCTTTGAATGCAAGTTGAAAATCGCATGACCAATCCTGCTGACATCTCTTACTCAAGAGCTTATTCAAGGGCACACATAAGCGGTGCATAACTGCTGGAAGCATTCTCACGATTGTATTGACACTTTACGTGTCTGGTCGACGGCCATTTTTGTAAATGATGAACCCGAGGTACTTCGCAGGATTCAGCAAGAACTAACATTTGTCTTCTACAACCGAAATCCATGTGTCTGTTGAAGGGAAGCATCCAATCGGGACAGAAACTCTTTTTTAGTCGCCCCTAAAACGATTTCGTCACGGTATATGACGACTCCGTCGACATCAGGTAACACTGTTCACAATCTACGGAACAACTGTAGGCTGAGTTTTCACTCCAAACGGTAACCGCTCGTATTGAAACATTCCACGATGAGTGTTGACCGCCACATATCTGGATTCCTCTTCGACTTCAACGCGCAAACAGGCCTCTAAAGCTTCGCAAAATACGTCCAACCACCTATCTTTGAATAAATATAGTCAAGGAGCGGTAGTGGATGGTCGTGATTGTTCAAGGCGCTATTAAGACCTGTAAAGTAACCAGCGCCATTCATTTTCTTGGCAACCACGATTGGCGCAGCCCACAAGACTCCAGTATATTTCAAGCTTTTAGGTTGGGCGACGAGAACTGGCAAAGCCGCGTGTGATACTGACATTTTCGACCCGATATTCGGATGTAGTGGGGAATCACCTCGCACCTCAGGCCACCACTGGCAACTGCATCATATTTATGATGTGATCTCAAAATCGCAGCATCGACTGATCTAATGGTCCTTGACACACCCAAAATCTGATTTGGCGTAGACGGGCAACGTTGAGAACTGCAAACGATCGATCCAGTCTACATCCAGGAGGTTAAACTCGCAAACGGTCAGGTGCACAACACCACGATCACGATGACCTACCAGCTTCATCTCACAATCAAATTCACTAATTGAGGCCTATCTCTTGATGTATTTCTGGCGATGTTAATCGTTGGTCTATTTTGTGGCGTGCCCAATTCTCATCCAGGTACGAAGGTTAACAATCGTAAAATGGGAATCCCTGGGGAGCTGTAACCGAATTGCCTTGATTGTCACATACTCCTGACAAGCCCCGTCTTGATTATCATACGTGGCAAACACTGCGTTACACGGTGATTCTGACAGCCTTCGTCTGTTTCATGTTTCCGGGTTTTCGCGTCCGGACCGGTTGCGCAATAAACACTTAAACTCTTTATGAACATGCAACTACACAAAACGCGATTAACCTCATTGTCGGCATACCGATGCGGGGACGCTTGCTCCGGCCGAGTTGGATACCACGGTAGGCTGACTCAAACTGGTTTTGGCAACACTGAAAGCAGTGGTCAGTCCATCACGGCAGTGTAGTGTTTTGGGTTTAAGAGAGGCCGGCACTCGAGTGATAACCTGCAGCGTTATAGAGGGAGCCTGTTCTATCTTCTTCAGTATTCTTGTTCTGAATGACTGAAAGCTGTGTATGAAAACTGGACATTTGAAATGCTTTCCCAATGTGAACAACGTTTCCTTCAAGAAGCATTTCTACGTAATGTTTCGTCAGTCGCTTGATGAAGGCAACCTTCCCTCTGCTTGGAAGAAAGCGATTGTCACGCCAATCTGCAAAACTGGTGACCGACTATCGCCCGGCAGCTACAGGCCTATTAACCTCACTAGCGTACCGTGCAAGGTGACGGAACGCATTCTGAAGCGAGCCATCCTAGACCACCTTACCTTCAACAACTTGAGGTCTCCAGTTCAACAAGGATTTCTCTCAAACCGTTCTTGCGTGACAAACATGCTCGTATTTATGGACAGCTTAACCCAAGCCAAGGACGAGGGACTCATATCGGACGCCATATTTTTCGACTTTTCAGAAGCATTCCATCGAGTCCCATGCGTCCCGCTGCTCCACAAACTCGAGTCTTACGGGATTCAAGGGGAAATTCTACGCTGAATTAGGACGTTCTTATCAGACAGAACATTCCGAGTGAAAGTAGGCTCGACCTACTCTTCTCCAGCGCCGGTCTCCAATGGAGTTCTTCAAGGCTCCGTTTTGGGACCACTTCTGTTTCTATTCTACGTCAACGAACTTCCAGATGTTCTTTCATGTCCATGTCTACTTTTTGCGCACGACTTGAAGTCCTGGGGTTCAAATGCCAGTACCCTCCAAATGGATGTAGACGCTGCAAAACAGTGGTCGTTGGATTGATACCTTCCTCTGAATGACGAAAAGTGCGCCATATGTCATTCAGAGGGGACTCAACGAACGTCTTCGTCGTGCATGGTGAGAATGTACAAGACATCACGAGGATAGATGCCAAAAAGGACTTAGGTATCTGGTTCTCTTCAAACATATCCTTCTCACTGTACCATGAGAAATCGGATCAAAAGGCATTCGCCGTCCTACGGATGAGCCGGAGCAGCTTCTCCCGTATTACTCGCACGGACTTCCAAATACTCTATGGGTCCTACGTCAGACGCCAACCAAGTTGTCTACTCAGGACGCAAGAAGGACGTAATCCTGATTGAGCGTGCCCAACGAGCTGCTGCGAAAATGGTTGCCGGCCCTAAATCCGTTGACTATGGAACGCGTCTCGCGGTGCTTGACCTCTTTCTCCTGGAGTGTCGTCACCTTCGGGGAGACGTGATACTTACTTTTGCTCTGTTTGAACAAGATTTGGTCAACAGGTCTTTCACCGTTGACCTAAATAAAACACGGCGGGGACATGGTAAGATTTTCAAGCTCAGAGCGCACACTATTATTAGACAAAATCTTTTCTCATTTGGGGTATTTGTTGTGTGGAATAAATCTTCTCCGACGGTTGTCCACATTCCATCTAGTACTCAGTTCAAAGCACTTTTAAACGCCTTTTTAGTTGAGTCCTCGCGCTGGCAAGATTACTGCCCCGCCCTGAGCAGTGCTACTTTTTTTCGCTTAGGCCTTTCAGGTGAACGGCAGCCGCTGGACGACAAGAACAAACCCGACCTGTGATGTTTGGGCGAAATCCTAGATCGTGTGTATCAATCCCTGAATTCGTGAACCTGTCTTTTACGCGTTAATGGTATACAAATGCGTATATGCGCGTTCACACCGGAACGCTAATAAGCGTGGTCGTCGGCATGTTGAGGATTGTCTGCATTATCACGCAGTTCACTTTTGTTCCTGTACGCCGACTTTGACCGCCGGTCTTTCATGCGTGTGGTTCATCGGGAAGGTCGCCTTGTATTCGTTAGTTTTAACGTGCAGCATTATCACGATCTGCGAAGTTTTGACTGGCAAATGTATGCTAGCAACCGCCATCTGAATGATCGGCAGGAACGCGTGGTTTTTGGTTTGTTGAGGTTTCACAGATATGTATCCTGAAGGCAGTGATGCCTAATGCCGCTGCCATTTTTCGTTCCTTTCATGTGTTACAAAGTTTCATAGCCAGGATTAATAAGCTTAGGAAAGTGACCCAATCGGATAGAGTTTTGTTTGGCTGGTCCAAGCGAATGATGCACCGTAGGGAAGTGAGTGAGTTTGAGGTATATGTCACTAGCATCAGAAGCCGTAACCAAAATTATTGGTCACACCTCAGCAAGCATTGGTTGTCCGACCTGAGTAGTGGGCGAAGTAAGCTCGGAAGCATACTGTAACCTTCGGTAATGAAACTATTGACAGGTGCATTAGTGTAAACTGAGTCTTTCTCGTTGCTCATCCGTGTTCACGCTATTATAGGAGTAAGTAATATGAAGACAAGTAGAGAAAACTTTTTAGCGCCCCACCTGTGTGTGGCCGACCCGAAGATGAGATGTTACCGTCTCATTTGGAGTGTCTGGGCCGGCTGACGCCGTACGCCGCTGAGTACTATAGACAGTCACTGGCTCCGTTGGTTGAGTCCAGTAGGTGGCTGTCGCCACTGAACGATGTTCAGCCGTCAGCTACCGGTGCTGAGACTAATGAATCAGTGCAAGTCAGAGGCAAGTCATCTAAACTAAGTGTTGCTCGAAAGATCTCATCGGATGTTTGCGAGGAAATTGTCCGTCTGCGTTCGTCTGATTTTGATGCTTTTTAGCGTTTCTTGCGAACGTCTGCCGATCAGGTTTGTGCAGGTTTTGTGCCAAACTGCGTGTTATCGACTGAGGGGGCCACAGGCGCTTCCAAGGTGGAAATGCGGGGATGAAGGTAGGTTTTGTCCATATATTACGTTCGTACTTGTTAACTGTCGTGTCTTCTTGGATGTGTATTTGGCGTGTGGGTTTTTCCTGCCGTAAAATCCATCCCCTGCTCAACGTGGTGCGGCAATGGAAACCAGTGTGCGTCTTTCATGCAAGCTGGGCAAATGGAACTCAGGTCACTTTAATTTTGCTGAAAGTTACTAATTCTTTTCCAATTTTTTTCAGATACGACTGTGGGATAAAGATTCTACGCCTCTGTAATTTGGTTGCAAACGGTCCTAGTGAAAATACATTTCCGGACCATTGGTTTCACATTTCCTGACAACGCAAGCGTCACGACAACCAAGGCATCTAAGCCTTGCGTTGAAGACAAGCTTGCGTAGGTGACAAAAGGGTGGCGTAATTCTCCAGTTTCGTACACACATATAGATTGGTCGGGCGATCTAGTGATTCCAGGTCAAAAGAGGGTCGCCTCTAGCAGTGATTAACACGGCATATGTTAGGACATTTTACCCTTGTTCCTGCACAAATTATTAACGGTGTAAGCATGAGCGCCGTGGCCTACATATTAATGAAGCACTGGCTACGCTTCTCTTGTGCTTCACTTCAAGCGTGTTTCCCGTCAACGATAAGTTGCTAACACACTCATTGCAATTAAAATTTGTCGAAGCCGGGCTGTAATCAATTAAGTGCCGAAGATTGTAAGACAGCGGTGCCCTGTAGACACGGGCGAACAACATTATACACCTCGCGGGTTCTCAGTTAGTGGTGCCTTTGTGTTGTGGTGGGCAATGTATACAAGGCGGGGTTTCACGACAACTTATATGTAAGGAAAACAGAAAGAAAGAAAGCCTACTAACTGATACTGAGTTGTCAAAAATGCACATCTTATATAGTGACATATGAATGAATAAATAAATAAATAAATAAATAAATAAATAAATAAATAAATAATAATAATAATAAACTGGTAGGCACTGTTTACTACAGACGTCGACAATTTCCTCTCATTCTTCGGCGTAATCAAATTAATGGTAAATCTTTTATTCTCACAGAATTTTGCGGTAAATGGTTGACGCACCTGATTGTGCAGGAATAAACAACAGGCGAGCTTCCCTGGAATAACAGAAGACATTATCGTCGATCCGTTTGCTCCGGGAGTTCCGTTATTATAAACCACAGTTAGTGTGGTCACTAATAAAACAGAACATGTAATAATACGGGTTCCCGTACTTAATGAACGGAAACCGCATGTTGAAAGGCCTTCGAAGTGTGCACTTCGGGGCTCAGATCTTACACGTAGCCTAGGATACGAATAGCTATTCGTGTCTATCATCAGACGGACAGTTTGAATACCGTTTAGCGACGCAGAGCGAAAACATTTAAAACGGCAACAACAACTGCTAACTTTGTTGCTCACTTTTTTATTACCGACATTAAACCGACATTAAACCGACATTTCACCGCCGATTGGTGAAATGATGATATTTACGACTAAGATGGACGACGGCATTTATCAAGAGCAGGCTATGTAAAACTGCTGCAAATAGGATATTCTCTGCAGGTATTACATTTGAAAATTAGTTCTCAGTGTAAATTTTCATCATATACCGCCCACAGATTATTCTCTGCTGCGTTCAATAAGGTCACTCGTAAACCTCCACTCAGACAGGCTCCAAATTTTGAATGTTACTGCCATTGAGATTTCAGCCAATCAGAATTGGGATGACGAGGAGGGACGTGAAATCGTTCTTCACTTGACGGATCCTTAGAGGCATACCCCGAATTTCTCTGAAACCCTAGTTTGAACGAAGGAATTCTTAACATAAGGTTTAAGCATATGATGGAATTTATTCGAGCCATTAACATTCCCCCATTCGGCAGCAGGTTTTTGGAAGTTGTGTGTACGTACTCATGGTTCACTACGGTCGCGGAATTCCTATTTTATTGGTAGCCACTGGCTTCGCATGATGTCTCCGTTAAGACAGTAGGAAATTTTGTGTAAGGCAGGTTTCATTATACGTCTTCTTCCGTGTTGGACTCGGGAATAATCTCAGAACTACACGAACAATTATTATGCCATTTATGTCCGCACTAACTCAAAATGGAGCAGCAATTGGCAACTTCTATACGAAAAAGTTCTCTATCGTCGCGGCAGGCGTCTTGCCAAACAAATCCAAGAAATCAGTCACAGCTACTAAGTTTTTGGTTTATTTAATGATGGTCAGCAGGCGTTGTATGGGGTGCACGGCAAGGTTTTATCTCCGCATGTATACTGACCTCTTAATAGTGCCAATGGAAGATTAAGTGGGTTTATGGGCAGAACACTCAGACAGTACAATAATATGGCCGGTACTCCGAAGTTCTGGCACAAGTTCTACGGATTGGGATGGTCCTTTGGGCGCATGTAACGCTCGGTCGGGAATTATTAGGGATATTGTGAACTACGGGCAAGCGTCAGACTGGGTATGGCTGTCGCTGTACGGTCATCGCAACGTCGTACTTGGGTTTGTGGACAGCCCCGTACATGAACATCTAAGGTGAGTCAGTTTGGGTTGTCACTGGCCAAGGAATTACCTAAGACAAAAAAATAAAGACCAGCATGGATCACAGATATTGTCGTGTCCGTCGAGGCCGCACGTCGGTTCATTGCTGCCATTTAAACGAAGCAACCAGAGAGACATGTCTACAATGGGAACTCAAAATAGGAAAAAGTGTCAAAATGTCTGCTAGAATGCAGTCAAAAGTTGTCTCAATTTCTAACTACTATTATTCAGCAACACTGCCATATCTTAAAAGCTGTAATGGATATTAAGTTCGATGCAAAAGGGGTGTGGGCATACGAGATTATGGGACGTGAAATAGCTGAATTGTTCGCAACCAAGTTAGCTAGGAGCGCACATGGACAAGAGATAACAGAAAAACGTGAGATATCTCGCGGTGCTGCGTGTTTGAACGATGAGGTGACCTCAGAATGGCACAGTACAGCATTAATAAAAGTGTTGATATTCTCCAAAACCAGTAACCTCTGGAGAATTTTACGGCGTGCATTTGGTGAGCCCCTGTTAGCGTTTTTTCTCTGCTGACAATGAATTTATGAATTCATGGGATAATCGCCCCTGACATATGCCATATCCTGTGGAATCTCAGGCAAGCGGTCCTGGTATCCGACAAAAGTTTCCTCCATTGTAGTTTTCACTTACCTCCACAGAAGAAGGTGGCATATGAGGTTCAGAAGAGTGCAGCAATGTCCTTGTGGAGAGGGCCTACATTTGAAGAGCAGACATGGACGTCGTCGAGGGGAAGAGAGACAGAATTGGCGGGCTTGGTGCGGAATGAATCAATGGATGTTCAGGACTTGCACAATCCGTCAGATGTCAAAACAACGACAGAAATCAAACGACAGAAATTTAGTATTCCTCTATTTCGAAGGACCATTCGACTCGGCTAACCAATCTGCTGTCTTTGTGAAAATAATTTCTAAGTTTTCTCAGGCTTCCGGGAGTGCGAGAGTATACGGAGAGCTCTCAAAAACCTTGGTACATAAAGCGTTCTCCGCCAAGGGCGCCCAATCCCTCCGTTCACATTCAGTGCTATATTCGATAAAATGATGAAACCAACGCTGAAAGGTCCTCAAAACCTGGAGTTCATATAGTGTATGACAAAAATCCTGTCCATCTGGAATATGCAGATGACATCATTCTCTTCTTCGAAGAGGAGGAGGCTCAGGTGTATTTGGATGAACTGACCAAAGTAACCCCGTCCTTTGGTATGCACTTTGCACCGACAAAGTGTATGGTCATGCTTCGGGACATGCAGTTACTAGACAAGCCACTTACAATCCAGGGAGAAGCACTCAAAGTTGTGGAGCGTTTTAC
>SJOL01006475.1:285769-296253 GCA_004794785.1 Opisthorchis felineus
GTAGGCACCTCGAAATGATTGTAGTAAGCTAGCACTAAGTCCCTTTTCTGCCGACCTTTTTTCTCCACAACAATGCTTTCTATTAATTAATTGCTCGACGTCGATAAAGCCTCATTGTTTAACGCTGGTGTCTATCTGTCCATGATGATAATTCCAGGCAGTGACCAAAAGCTTTAGTCGGTTCGGACATATGTGGATGGGCAGGCAAACCGAATTGAGGGGGTCGATTATTGGGAGTGAGTGTCTTCCGACCAGGTGGAGGAGATGTGCAGGAGTAGTGGACTTACGTTGGCAAATTTTACTTGGATGTGAGTTGACGGATATTTATTCTAGGCAATGAGATAGACCAAAGCTTGCAGTCACCAGACAGGTCATCATTATGTGATACAGTTAGACCGCATCAGGTGTGGCCGTCTCAGCAGCTAATCTTTTCTAACTTTGTGGACATGATTGAGGAAGTGAAGATTGGTTGCAATACTTCGGCATGAACGGTGACTTGGATGATGCCCAAACCCAAATGACGGACATGGAGTAGGGCCTCGGAATATCCTGAAATATTGAGCGGCTTGCAACGTGTTGTGTGTGAGATGTGGAAGCCTTTTTATGTATAACGGGATGCTGAAGATCACAGGTGTCGATTTTCAAACGCAAGCAAGTTAGGTGGTCGGTTTCCCACAAAGGAGCCCCTAATTGAGTGCGGTTGAGTTTGAGATGGTCACAAATTATGATGAAGATGACGGGGTTTTCGATTTTACTGAGCTTCATTGTATTGGTATCGGGAAGCAGAAGTAGAGCAAAGTTGGTAATGAGCGCTCTAAATGTGCAGATTTGATAGCAGTCCTCACACTAGATCTTCGTCATGATTGCATTCATGGGTGCACGTTTGAGGACGCATGCGGTCTTTGTATCCTATGGCTCAAGTCTATATTACTTGATCTTCCGACGGACTTATATAAACCCTTCTTCAGCTTTGATTTTACTGCGTATGATCCCCGAAAACCTCTGTCGGATCATCGGTGTACACAAGGCTCCCTCATTATCGCAAATGGGTTTAATTGTTCGGGTTGTCATTTAACGTTTATAACACTAAAACTCCAGGTTCAACGGGGACACCACTCAGGACTTATGGACAACGGGATTTATAAAGCACTTGGTGATTTAGCCACTAAAACTTTGCTTCGTTATGTTTTCTATGATATTTCGGAATATGTAAACGGGTTGTAATTAACCATACATTTTCCCTTTTATGACTACCGGCATTGGTTGGCCATATTTTTCGCTAGTTTATTTGGGCTTGATGACGTATTCCAGCAAAACAACGCGATTTTTTTCAATGGAGAGATATTGTTACATTGTTATTTAACATGCACTTATTTCACAACGCTGCACTAGCTACTGACTAGTTGTGCATATCAGATAATGGAGATCGTTCACAGTGGTGCATACCATCACCAACATTTCACAGTAAATTAATTTCACTTTCTTTGTTACACTTAAGGAAATGCGGGCTTCCTAAAAAACTGTGTTGTGCCGAAGGTTGCTGAAAAACTTCAACTTATTTTTAACGTTTGAGGGGCTTTACGCAAGCAAGCCTCATTCCAATATTTTCCTGGATGGAATTTGCAGTGGGCATTCTGTGGATGTTATCTCAATTGTAAAGAACACCGCTGAATGCTACATTATGTTACGGTTTGATTTCGTGCCTTATCCGGTAAACCGGTTATGAAATGCGAATTGACAGTGGACGATGACCTTGAAACTTCGATGACGTAAGCAAAATGCAATGGGCGACATAATGCCGAAAGGTGCAGACAGTTTATGCTAACTACCTTTGAAAGTCGAAACCTAGAAAACCCCATGGTTTCCCTTAAAATAATTTGGGTTTGCTTCCGGTGAGCGGCCTTCACTTGGCTTGTGCGGAACTGCAATTTGAATGCGTGCCCTCCCTGGCTTGTGCACAATAGACCATTCATAATGTTGGCTTGTTCGTGAATCTCATCCTCGATTTCTCTGAGAAAAAGAGAGTGCAAAATTACAAGGAGCGCCGCGGTATTTTTGGCGCAATTTCGACCTTGGACCAAGGGTATCCTTTTGGTGCCGATCGACCTGTGGGCATCATCTCTAAGACAGGTCCAAGCATATTCTAGGGGCATTTTCAAAAATCTGATCATCCTGACAGCGTTCGGACACTCCTTCTGAAGAATAGAATCATGATTGCGTGGTGTGCACTTTGTGGATGCGTTCGGGGACGGTGATTCTTCGAAAGTAGGGGTTCACGACAATTTCTGTGGACGGGAAACCGAAAAAAAGCTCATGAGCGGAAGTCCATTATACAAGATTGTACATTACTAATACTTACGTATAAATCAATCAAAACTGCAGACATTGTATACTACGCACTTATATCTTGATTTTCTTCTTGCTGAGAAGAGCCGTCAAACTTTTCGTCAGTGCCTCACCAGTTTTTTTGAAAACCGCAGGGCGCAGAACTTCCAGGTCCGGTGTCTTGCTGCTACGGGTTCCTGCCGCTGATAGCCGGCGGGCAGTGATATTCCGCTCAGGGTCTTTGAGTCCCTAAAGGATAGTGTTGAATGTGCCCAGATGAGGTGATCCCTAAAGCGAACAGTCCCTCACGCGATTTGCTTGTTCTTCCGCTATACCACCATTCCATGTGGCTGTTCCGCCGACATCTGTCCTCTTCGCACGGCTAGTAGAATCAGCTAAAAGGAGGTATGTTTTTTTCTTCATTTTCTCGCCTTCGAAATTTTCTTCACGCGCTCCGTGTTCCTCTTAAAATTGATTATCCAGGTAGGTTTCACCGTGGTCGACATTTCCTTGTTTCACTTTTCTGACAGAAAAGAGCTCCGCTCGATGTTATCCATGTTCAGTAGTGGGTTGGGGTGTCTTGGACGCAAATCTTTGAAAGCAAGCATCCGAGCCTTTTCACATTCTTTCATTTATCTTCCGACGAACATTTGTAATAAATTTGAGTGTGCCTCTCCGGCATGCCGGCAAACAGATCAACTCATCCAGGTCATCGTGGAAGTTGAACGGAATGTCTAGAAAACTGTAATCCCTCGAGAAGACAGGTTAGTAACCCCGCCTGGATACTGATATGAGCCGACCCAGGTCGCCTATTTCCGTCATTGTTTGAACTTTCCATCAGTAACTGACGGATATGTGACCCAGCTGGCTCTACCGTGGCTCATCTTTGCTGACACCAAAGCAGCGCTCTGTGACTGCTTGTTTTGAATGTTTGTACTTTCGTGGAACCAACAGTCTTCAGTATGCACCTAAAGAAATAAAACTCCATTCCACCTACACTGAACGCCGCTGCTGTCGAGGGGCTAGACAGTGGCTGTTTGTGTAAGCCTGCGATCCACTGAGCTATAATATGCAGGTTATTGACAATGGGTGCCTCAGAACTACAGCTGGAGTCGGCTGGAACCAAGAATTTCGGAATAGGTTGACGACGGGTGGTTTTTTATTGGAGCAGACGGTACTTCCCCCAAAGGATGCATCCAGCATTGCAAGCCGAGTTGGCTAGGACATGTGTCACGCGTACCGACTTATCGCCCGCCGAAAAGATCGCAGTCCACCCTGCCTAATTAGGAGTAGCGGAAAGTTAGTGAGATGCAGAATTTGACATGGCAGAAAAGAATGCGGGATGCTCTTGGTGCCGCGGTATTGCTGCGAAGGACGATGATCGTCAGCACACCAAAAGAAAGAAGACGAAAAACACGAGCACAAAATGAGAAACCATGCCGTTAACTTATTTTATATGTCCGCGTAGGTGGACAAATGTCGTTGCCGGAAATTTCCCCCGATGTGTTTTCCCCTGTGGGAACCTTCCTGTCATGCACCTGTGTATACTTCAGCAGAAAATCTTGCAGTATTGTCTGTCTGGGACTTATCTGCCTTCCCCGTATAAAGCGCTTCGGCTATTTCCAAGAATTGCGGTTGAATTCACCGCAGCTGCTGTCAGAGCCAGCAAACAAAATTCAAATCACTCATTTCCAACGTCGCTCCAAAGAAAGCTGAACAGATATCCGTGAGATACACACAAGGTACAGAATAGTTACAAACGAGGGCGGAATTTGCTCTACGGAATCGCTCTGAGTGTCATGGTGACTTAAGCAGTACAAGCGATCACCGTCATAGCTAAAATACTTTCCTTGAAAACCTCAACCGGATTTTCGCATGCCACACGAAAGGTTGACGATGGTTTTACAAATATTCAAAATATCTTAATAACTTTAGGGGACTTTGAGCTGAACGCCAAATATCTTATGCCTTTAAACAACTGGTATCCTCAAGCAGGCACCGTAATGACGACGGTGGGAATAGCTATGTATCCGATGATTTGTACACAGCCCCAGTTTAGTGCGAAATCTGCCTGGTGGTTATTAGTAGAGCTTGGCGAACCCTCGACTCTGGGAAACTTAACCTTCTGGGCTGCGTGTTTCTTGTCCAGGTGGATCTAAATCTCCCGTGGGTTGCCGAAATAAGGAACATGTTAATGAAATTGGGATTTTTCTAAGCTGCGAAGCCGATGATGAAAGCGCGTGGCCTAAAATTTCCAAAGATTGTGGATGTCAACGGAAGTTACAATAACCCAGATTTGCAGTTCCCTGATGGTTAAGATCAAGGTGAAAATCCTGTCCTCAGCGGACTTATTGATTAGGAGCACACAAGATTCAAACAAAACCATGTGCGCTTTCACAGAGATGACGCTGCGGTGGATCAGCTGCGCAGATTGTGGTAGGCAGACTCTGGGACCTGCCATTCGCAGTCATGAACCACAGACATCGAAATTTGGCCAACCAGACTGTGAACGCACACGTCCAAACGACAAAATTTTCCGCTAGATCCACACCACCTGCGAGTACTCCAGCACCAAGTATTCTCGGGACCAAACAAGGGATTGCACTAAACCTTGATTCTGAGAAATGTGCAGACTTTGCATCATCATCTGCAGCAGCAGCAGCAACAGCAGCAGCTGTAAGAACCGCATGCTTGTGGTACAGTCGTTATAAATGCCATAATTTCGCTCACCAACAGCTTGGGAAAATGGGGTAGGTAGCAAGCTTTAGATGCGACAACTGATAGAGTTGGTGCGCAAGTACAGAATTGTCACTGGACGTTTACTTAGAAGATTGGAGGGATGGCCATCCGTTGAAGGGAATAGCTTGGATGCATAAGCGCCAGCGAAGGCCCGACTAGGGCCATGTTTGAAAGTGTCTCCAACTATGGATATTCCCCGACTCGGGTACCTATTCAGGGAGACGCAAGGACCAGCACAGCTGGGTTCGCTGGTAATAGCTTTCACACCTCGCTGTCAAGTAACCTTTTGACCTCACCCGTTCGTTTTTACCCTTCACGTGGTTGTCCGAAAACAGCACTTCGCGGAAGCCCGTCGGCTGGCAGAGGGAGCACGTGACCAAGCCAGCGCAACCTACGGATTTTGATCAGTTCATCTATCTTGGGAGGGGTGCTTTCTTCTGAAAATCATTTTACTTAAGCATTACAGATCCCATGTTCCCACCAAACTAATGCATTGCTCTGGAGACATTGATGGTCAAACACTGAAGGTCATTAGATGTCCTCAGCGCACAGCGGACGTGTTTCTGACTCGTGTAATTATATGGAGCGCACCGCAGCATTGTAAACTCGATCATCGACGGATAAGCTGATATCACTCCTACAGGTCACGCATTGGGAGACTAGAATGAGCTGGAACAAGGAGCATCTGGGCGACCTAAGAAGTTAGTTGGAAAAGAAGCTGTATCCACGGCACATCGCGCCACCTAGCAAGGCTTCTGAATACCTCAAGATCCCAACCAGTCCACATTATGTCCCGAGCACTTAAACGTTCGCGGCCAATCCAGCTCACCGGCGCAACCTCCGCTCAGTTCACTTGCTTCAACTAATGCGAGGAAAACAAGCCGCAGGATGCCGTAGCGGCTCCCTGCTAACCCCACACATCCCAGTTGCCAATAGGGGAAAACTCCCAGACTCACTAGCAGTAGCTTACACTGATACGATAATAAGATATTTCCAACCTTGTCGTCCCAGACCGTCTGGAATTTTGGTGATGGACGAGAACGCGAGTCCGTTCTGCCATGGATTTTGGTTCAGGCCCCGGATCCATGACCACATTTGCACGGAAATTTAGTGCACACAGGTGGACTCCACCATTCGGCCGTTGGTCAACTTTTTTCATTCGTAAGGTTCGTGTTTGTATACTTTCTGCTGCAGCAGTATCTATCACCGGTGAATTGCTGCCACTGGTGATCACGGTTCGCTGTTTACACAGTGGCAGACACGGAAGCTGGGATACCGGGAACCCCGTGTTCTACACCTCGTAGGTCTAGACATTCCATGGATCAGAAAGATCAAATTATAACTCATAGTCCTCCAGCAGGAAGGCTTCCAAACATGGAGTGGCTTTACGCGACAGCCGACTATCGTCATGACCGCAACAAGCACGTGTATGTCTAACCCATATCCAGCTGCCACGAATACGCCTATCCTCCGTCCGATTGCGGCATCCTTGATGACCGTTACGGGGTTGTCCTGGAACCGAAGTACGTCAGTGCAATGATGGCATGGCACTGCCGTACCCAGTCTGATGGCACTCCCGCAACTATTTTCTTCGAAATCTCGACCGCAACCTCCCGCCCAATCGAGTCTGTAATCACAACCGCAACCAAATTCATCACTTGGCCCCAACCGACGCATTCTAAACGCCGAACCTATCGTTCGGATTTAACCAACGAAGCTCCCTGCCACAATTCGCCCCTTCCACAAGTTCAATTTCATTCACGGTGTTCGTTTGGCCCTATGCGCTAGCACTATCTCCCCATCAAAACTATACTTTACACCTGACTTCCCTACAACAGTGATACCAGTGAGTCTACTTAGTTTCAATTTAAACCATATTTTTGGAAACAAAACTTGCCATGTATCTACAAATCAGATCCCTCAATCTTCATCTCCATTTTTGATTTTTTTACCCTAGCCATTTACTCGACCGCCCAAGGCCACTCATGGCCAGCAACGGTTGTCAGTTTTAGTTCAGGTCAGGCGGTTCATCTTTGAACTGGTCGTACCTCACGCTCATTGCCCTCGTTTTTTCTCCGTTCCTACATCTGTGGTGACTTTTCACGTAATAAACATGCCCGTTGTGTTGTTGTCTGCCGCGATCTGGTTGTAACGACTCGATCATGCCACCATCAGCATGCTATCTACATATCGGGAAATGAAACCCATTGATATCATACCGTATTACGCCCACCGGTTATGACGCTGCCCCTTTTCTACGCAGTCCTCTGTACTCACAGCCCTTCAGTCATACTATTATTTTGACTGTAATATTATGATCATGCCTGACGGTATATCACCCACCAGTTGGGAATAAACATTATTATTATTATTATAAGCTACTGGACATCCTCGGCCTTCCGACTTTTGAGTAATGCAGCCTTCTCACTTCCAGCCACTACTAGAGAACGAGTCTAATCACAGTCGTGGCCACCCGGCCGTCCGCCAACAGACATAAGATATTGGAGACAATACTCACACCATCCCATGCCAACCCATCTAACCCTGCCTCCCGCGACAAGCAACGGCACTCTCCGGACTCAGCGAATATGGTCAGTCGCAATAAGGGGGGCCCTCCACTCGGAGATCCAGGAACATAAGCACCTAAAACAAATCACCACGTGCGCTTCAAAAATTTTACACCGAAGCAAGATGGGCCGGTCACAGAGAACACGTAAAACCCGTCAACATTTTGGGGCTTCTTACCTGCAATTCTGTTTCTCGCGGCCACACGAAAGCCCAGGGTCAACCCAGCACACAGGCTGAGCTAGTTAACTGATATAACTGTTCAAACTTCGGTGTAACCGGGATAAGGGAAATGTGATTCAGTGAATTCAAGAGTCCGAATCCCGGAATCGTTACGAGTGAGGCGCGGTAGGCAGAGGGAATTTGACGAGGACGCTGCCTACCACCGAGGCAGTAACAGGTGAGCTACCGCACCATCCTTCCCTACAAGTAACAGATGCGACATTATGAAGGCTCACACAACCTAACGAAGGAAAATTAGGATTATTGACGCCATCTCGTTTATCTGCCAAGCGTCGGCGAATTCAACGCTTCTCCGCCCGCAGATCAGCAGGACCATCCTCAAGGGTAAACTACCAGGCCTAATCCATTCATTGCGGCAGTCCGGAGACAAAATAAACTTCAGCGAATATCTTCGCAATGGAATATCGAAACAACTAGTGGGTGGCGCATTATGCCAAAGTATATGAATTTGCTTTTTGACCGCGAGGGACTCCATGGAGTCTCCCGTTGCATTAACATTATCATGCATATGACCTTTAAAATATAAACACGTCCAAATTGCAGTTCAGTACAGGTGTTGTTTAGCTCAGTCTCCGGGGTCTACGCCTACTCGATCAGCCCAGACAGGGCGAAACCAGCTGTGGCCAGCCTGCGGATTTCAACACCAGTCCGATGCTACTTAATATGGGTACTTAAAACGGTTTGCATTTTCAGCGCGCCCAATTCAGGAACAGGGATATTATCAACATACACAGTGTAGGCCAGTGAACTCCCCGGAAGATCTCTGAGTTTTATAGCATAAGTGGAACTCAGGCTGCATATCTTTTGCGAAGTTGTGGAGAAAGAAGGGAAGCGGGGATCCCTACCTGAACCACTGAACTTACTACACTTACCAGAGTGTCATAGTCACGCGCGCGTCCATCAGAGCTGGTATATAGCCTTCATAAGGGGCAAGAACTTAGAGTAGGCCACTTTCGACACCAGACGCCGCTTGACCACTTTCTCCTGAAGTACCGCCCCTCTCGGAGACCTAATAATTACTTATGCACTGTTTGAACAAGGTTCGGTCAACAGGTTTTTCGCCGTTGACGCAACCAATACACGCTGGGACATGGTAGAGAGTTTTTCAAGCACAGAGCACACAGTTTCATCAGGCAATATTTTTCGCATTTCGGATAATGGTTGCGTGGAATGACCTTCCCCCGACGGTTGTTAACGCTGCATCCTGAACCCAGTTCAATGCACTTTTATGGGAGTCCCCGCGCTTGGATGCTTACTTCCCCGTGCTGAAAACTTAAATAGCAGCGCTACACCTTTTAGGCTTGTCCATTTCAAGTGATCAGAGACCACTGAACGAGAAGAACAAGCCCGACCCGGAAAGCCTGGGCGAAAGCCTCGATCCTGTGTCAATCCGTGTATCTGTGACGATCAACGGAGACAAGAGGAAGTTTGAGATCGAAGAAGGGCCATTGTTGGACGTCGGAAGAAGTGTTGCAGTTTTAGCATTTCCTCAGGCGAGTCACCGGAAATAAATGAACAGCAGAGATAAGACGGATGTATCAGGAGTCGGCCGGAGGCTCATGTTGCGCCCTGATTGGCCAGAACCTGGGGCAACGGGTTCGAGGATTTCTAGCTCGGCGCTTCTTTCTCCTTCACGGAGGTTCTGGGTCCATCGTACGGAAACTTCTGTGGTAACTTTATAAGTAAAGGTTCACCTGTCTTTTTCTTCAATCAAAAGACTATCCGAAGCTATCGTGCCCTCTGATATACGATAGTGGATACAACAGCAGGCCAAGGGCAAACATTGGATTTGCACTACACAAGACAGCACACACATTAAGGTGGAGATGTGATCGACGCAACCGCTGCCAGGAAGAAACCAGGCTTATTTTCTGAGAATCTGACTCGAGGACAATCCCACTTAGGGCACTACTAAATAGCACCTTGGATTCTATGGCCACTGGACTGTTATTCATATGCCCCGGTGTTTTTCGCACGATGCTTTTGCATCGTTTTTGAATATGGGAATCACCGTCGAGTTGCCCCATCCCTTCGGTATTCTGCATGCATTCCAGATATTCTTGAGTAGAGCCAGGTTAGCTGCAAAAGACTTGTTGCCTTGGAGGTGTGCAGTGTGTAAGCCGTCTGGAACAGGTTGCGCCGAAGGAATGGAATTGCGCGCGGGACTTTCGTCAACGATGGATGACGGGTGTCAAGGTTCCATACGGGCTCATATAGCCCTTCCGGGGGTTGAGTTTATGGCTAGTTGAGACTGGACCTTACCGTGGTGTGGCGGTTTGCGCACCTCAGTGCCCCAGTGAGCTACACTGGGTGGTGTCCCGTGACACTCGCAGAGTCTCTCATACCAGGTTGGTCAATGGGTAGAGGTCTGACGAATACAGTTTCCTGGTCCTGGCCTTCCAGGTTGGGGGTTGGAACATGTGTGGCGACGTGTTCCGTAAAATTGGTAATGTATTTGCATTTCAAGCCCAACACCGCTGCGTTGCGGTTAGGCTTTTGAGCCAAAGGCTTTGGTTGAGGACCCTAATCGTCCTTCTGTCTAGGTGTGGGCGCCCTGACAGTATCCCAGCCCTCGTACAACCATGACATTTACAGCTAACAATACTCTCATG
>SJOL01006475.1:305629-330913 GCA_004794785.1 Opisthorchis felineus
GCCAGATAGACGGGGAGTCGAGGCTTGAAGACTGATTTGGAGATACATGAGGATGTCGGCGCCATGTGACGAGCAGATGTTGCATGCAAAACCGATGCAAGACGAACGGAGTCCTAAATGCTGGGCCTACAAGGGTAGAGTTATTAATGGGGTGGGAAGAGAGGGAAGAAAAAGTATGTGAAATAGAAAGAAGGGAGGCGTCAGCAGTAGCCTGTTTTCGCTTACCCGCCCTGCTGTATGCAGCGAGTAAGGCGACCCGGCTGATGGCACCACGCGACGGCCGTTGACCAACCTGGTATGAGAGACTCTGTGAGTGTCGCGGGGACACCCCTCAGTATAGCTCATTGGGTTGCTGAGGTGCGCAAACCGTCACACCACGGTAAGGTCCAGTCTCTTCGTGACGGCCCTGGCAGGAAGTCGATTAGGGTCCTCAACCAAAGGCTTTGGCTCGAAAACCTGACCGCAAGGCAGCGGTGTTTGGCGGGAAATGCAAATGCATTACCATTTCTACGGGACAAGTCGCCACATGTTCCAACCTGCAACCTGGAGGACCGAGAGAATGTGTTTGTCAGACCTCTGACCATTGACCAACCTAGTATGAGGGGCTGCCAGTGTCGCGCGGACACCCCGGTGTGCAGCTCAATGGGCCGCGGAGGTACACAAACCGTCACACCAATGTAAGGACCAGTCTTCGTGAAAATAATCCCAGAATGCTCGAGACCTACTGAGACCCTCAACCTCCACCAAAATGTAGTAGAGAAGCTGCCAAGCATCCAGGTTAGAAAAGCGAGCCGACGATGATGAGTGTTCAGGCATGTCATAGAAGCAACGGTCAACAGTGATGAGTGTTCATCCAACGCCGATCGGACAACCTGCATTCAAGGTTAAAAGTGTGCTTTAAGTGTCGCGATGCTCCTTGTAATTCTTGCACTCACTTATTCTCAATAAAGCTATTGTGTTACTTGTAGGTGAGTTTCTTCCGATTCTAAGGCACTGGAGCGGGGACAGCAGTTAGTTACAACACTTATCCTTTCACTGACAGATTCTTGGCTTTTGCCAACCAACCGTAATAATTTGTACGGTTGTTGGGCACGAAAAGCGTGGCGTGAAAAGCCTTCTCCATCTCCTGAACTTTCACTGTCCATCAAGAGATCCAGGTCTTTCCTTAGACTCTTCACTGTCCAGCGTTTGAGGGATTTGTGTGCGCCGTCGTACTCGTTGCCTGCTGGTGTGGATCCCCCTAGCACCAATCAAGACTAGTGATCTCGATGATATCTAGGGGACATTCGTATCGGAGTCGGACAGGCAGCACTAAAAGCTGCTAGCATAGATGCTTTTACATTTTACCATGCTTGATCCACATGCTGGTTTTCCGCGCCGTGGGGGCGAGATGGCTCAGTGGTTAGAGTGCGAATTTACTGACCGGAAGGTCCGTGGTTCGAACCCGACCTCTGCATCTTGACTTATCCTTTCTATGTTTGGGCAACCTGACAGTATCCCAGCCCTCATGGGTGGTATGGCAGCTAGGCACCGAAAGGGTGTTACAGCTGAACGATCATCTTCATTATTTATCCGCACCGTGTTAGTTTACTGCCGGGTTTATTTGAGCTACCTCAAATTGATACCGCTGACTTATGGTAGTTCTCGGAAGGTTGTGGATTTGCTTGGTTTTTGCTGACTCGCGACGGCCTGAAGGGAAGCGAACTGTCAGACGTACTCGCACTATGGTGTGAGCGGAGTCGGTTAATCGGAATCAGCCCCAAAATGAGAAGCAGCCTTGAATTATTGCTTTTTTCCGTCGGTTGGTAGCCACGTGATTCTGTGGTTGATTTTTAATTGATGTTCGCCGGGTTACGCAGTGCGAGCGTTTATGTTGAAGATTCGTGCTGGACGGAAACAGCTGATGATCAGTGCACAACGAACGGACTCGTCCTTCGTTGTCTGCGAGACGAAGAACATCGTCATTACCATCGCCGACAGTACGATCAGCACTGGTGCTTCGCTGCTGTAAGTGAGCAACGTAACGATCAACAACTCCGATTCGACGACCCAGATGTGATTCTAACGACCGATTCGAGGACTCATATCGCCCGCAAGGATGACAGTGCTAGTGCTTCTTCCCTGACGAATGATCGCGGATAACCCTGTATAGAAAGTTTCCTTTTCATCGTCCGAACAACAGTCCATTGCGGCATATGTCGACATTGCAAACAAGTACCGATTTTATTTCGGGTAGTCGTGTAAGTGACTCAATTGCTCGTCAGTATAAGAAGTAAGGGCGAGATGGCTCAGTGGTTAGAGCGTGAGTTTACCGACCGGAAGGTCCATGGTTTGAACCCGACCTCTGCCTCTCGACTTCCCCTGTCTAGGCTTGGGTACCTGGCAGTATGCCAACCTTCGTGCTTCCTTCTGGTGGCATGGCAGTTAGGCACCGAAAGGGTTCTACAGCTGAATGATTTCTTCATAAGACTAGACGAAATATCCCTCATAAAAACTGAGAGGGCACCAGGATGTGACGGTTTATATCTAGCCCGATTCAAAGAAGACGAAACTTACGGGTGCTAGATGGGGTGAACCGGAAGTGCCCGCAGAATTGGGCGTATCAACAGTCATTCCTGTTTTTGACGTGGGTACTGGCAACTGCTGTGGACGCGTGAAGGTCTACGGTAAGGTCTCGTCTGAGTTCGCTACATCCAGTGGTATCAAGCAGGCGTGTCCTCTGTGACCATTTCTATCCAAGTTAGTCATTGGTACGATCATGGAATACTCACCTTCCTGTGAAGTCGAAGTGCTTCCACAATACATAGCTGCTCTTGGGTCCGATTCCATCGCAACACAACATTAAATGATTTTGATAATACCACTTAGTGGTTCGGTCGGTGCTTCACAGGCGCATACTTTACAGCTCTGTGCAAGTCTGGGTATGATCACACCTCAACCTCATGCTGCGTGATGAGTTCGTTAAAATAACTTTTATTGTCTGACGATTGATGTATTCAGAGCATTGCCTGGGAACACCGGGTCAGTAATGCTGAAGTGCGTTGAATGGTTTTTGGAGGAAATAAATTACCCACGGCAGATGAACTCATCACGCTCCGTAGGCTGCGTGGTTCGTATGCCAGTCGACGAACTTCTTCGGAGAGCCCTTTGGTATGTGCCGCACATCTGCAAAGTATAACGTGCCGCTAAAAGACTGAGTTGGATTGCATGCCTTCAGACTACCCAATCGACGTGTTTACCTGGACAGTTATATGAGTTCCGGAGAAATGGCTGGAGACAAAGTTGCCACTGGATTTGGGAAGACCAGGGTAGCTTTTACCAGCTTCCGACACCTATGAAGTCGACCTGATGTCAGTTTCTCTGTCAAGAATAGTGTATACACTGCGGCGGTGTTATCCATACTGCTTTATTGATAAGCATCGTGGTGTCTACGCGCAGATGACTTAAGAAAGCTGTCACGTCTACCAACCTAACCATTTTAGAGTATCTATCATTCTATCCATTCTCCACTCTATCATGACCAATGAGGGGTTGATAACTGATACAAATAACCACTAAACAGCACCACCTGATAAACGTCAAATTGTCGTTTGCTAAAATGACTGTAGCTCTCTGTGTCTGCTTCACGACGGTGCAAACCACAAGTTGGACGTGTATCCTGGCTTGCGAAGATCACAGTAAGTTCGGGTGCTGTCATCACGGTCCACTTTCAGGATGGGTTCCACGTAGCCTCCTCCGCGCTGCAAGATATAACTGCTAAACAACTGTAATGGTGTTGGTACATTCAGTTTTTGTTCAGATTGTATGGCCGTGGTAGCTTGGCACGGCGTTGCTCCACTGTCCACCAATCTCTTCTTGCGACATCAAAATTTTTTAACACTGGGACCTCGTAGTTATCAGTTTCGTTCAGTCGAACGTAAGTCGTAGTGAATCTTGTTACATAGTGGTCCTTTTTCTTAACCTTTTGAGCCATTTAGGTTCACCAGCTCTGATCAGGTTTATTCGCCTGCTGTACGCGTCATGGCTCAAAGGTGGTCATTACATCAACTAAAGGCGAAATAATCAACTTACTACGGAGTGACGAATGGCGCTTTGCAAGTTCATATCCTGGAATGAAGATTGTGACCTTAAAGTAGTCATCCAGCTTGATAGATATGGAGACGTAGGAATTCCTGAAGACTTAATCGTGTCTCTTTTGCTTCGTGTTTGCGACACAATGATCCTAATTTTCAGTATGCTAATGCACTAACAGCGTGCCAATTTATTTGTCCAGAAATAAACCGTTTTGGCGTAAGCATTATTAAGAAAAGTACCATCGAATAATAGGGAAGTCTGACTAGAGCAGCTGGCGCGTCACATAATGTTCAGTTTGAGAAAAACATTCGCTCAGGCAATTCAGTCTATGTTAAAAATGCAGTCTCAGTTGGATTCATGAGGGCTGCTTCTAGACAACAGAACTCTTGCTCAATTGGCATTTGGCATGTTGGGGGCATCTTTTTCGGCACAGTCACCCAGTGACTTTGGGGTAAAAAAATGCCTCCCCGCTGATCTCCAAAATACGATGACTCGTAGTGAATTCATGGATTTAAGGCTTGACGCCAAACTGAGCAGCTTATACAGATGACCACGGATCCATTCGCTAATCAGTCTGTGTATGAATGACATTGGTCGTCGGCTACAGAATAGGACAGTACTTGCAGTCATGCACAGGCTGCTAGACCATCGTCGTCTCCAGCTTTCGATGAATAACTACAGTTCGGAGTGTGTTTCCATGAGTTCCCTAGATTAGATATTTTATTGACTTGAATGCAGCCTTTTTAAATGGTGAGAACAATGTCCAATTCAAACACATGGAAGTTCCTTCAAAATAATGAACTGCCTTGAAAACTTAGGTAACTGTGGGTAAAGTCTGTTTTTTTTGTAAGTTAACATACCATATCCATCTTTTGCAAAACATGTCCGTTGAGTTCTGTGTACGCTTTGAGAAGTGGCTGAATTCATCTTGAAATCTTCAGTCATCGAACTGCCAGGTTTTTTTTTCGAGAACTTTGGTTACGTTGTTCGTGGCCCCTGAGAGAGGGTCATATTTCGCCAGTTTTCTAGGTTACACGTCAGTGACTATTATAATCGTGAGTCTGTGAAATGTTTGGGGCATACTGTCATTCCAGGCGAAACCTTTTGATTTTAATACGTGATACTCACGTTTGAGCCCAATTGTCAGTTTTACTAAGTCATCAACACCATCGTTTGTACTTCACCTACTGGGTCTCTTTGTGCCGCTTATTGCGCCGGCTTTTTCGTGTTGATATCACATATATTCTTGAGGCTAAACTGCTTTTCATATAACTTATGACCTGCGTCGTCCACGGTGCGCTGTTATTCTTATCCTTCTAGTGTTAACGTAAGACTTGTGGCTATGTGGCTGTGTGTCAATACCGACGTTGCTGCCGCTGATAGAAAATCCTGTAGTGTGTGACGATATACACTTATTTGAAAATTACTTCGGTGTCAACGGTAGACTCAGCTATATTCGTCTTTTGTGATATTCCTCACTACAAAGATCGCCTCATGTTTCAGTGTACACGATATCTGAGATGGGGAAGCAGAGTTTCATGACATAACGCACTTCTTGTAAGGTGTCTGGGACTTCTTCGATAGTCCACTACCGGTATCACCCTTCTTGGGGCCCATCAGGTAGACGTAGTCCCAGAGTTTTCATCAGCTCTGTCTTCTACTTGAACGTCCTACTGAAAGTAGGTGGAGGAGTACAATCATTTTCAAATTGCCCTGGCGTTAACAGGAGGCACCTGAATTTCTCGCTAGTGAGGCAGTACCTTCGGTCGAAGAAGACTGACATTAATGTTCCACTGACACGAGATTAGGGGCAGCTTGCCGTTTTGCATCAAACCGTTCACTGGGACCCGCGCCGGGCAAACGTTGGGCCAATTTAGATACACGGACTTATAGGCAGATGTACGCCCATATTCTGGGGTTTGCCCCACCGCTAATATGCGGTGTCAGATTACGCACATCTTATGAAATAATCGGACGCATGTATCATACTAAAAAGCAGCGACGAAATTAAGTGAGTGAATGGTGATGTTCGTTGGCTGGATGTTATGAGAATGATCACTGCAATGGTCAGGGCAGTATCCGTCCGACAGTGCGTTCAAGATTCCATAAACTATCCTCTTTAGAGGAGGACGCAGTCATTCCTAAGAGGAATACTGTGACAGGTGAACACATTAAACGGGGGTTGTAAACGCGTTTTGTTAATCCACGAAAATGGCCCAAGCGGCATTGTTCACGTTGAGATGGCTACGGGACTCGTAGACTTTGCTTCACATCACTCATATGTGAACATTCCTTTTTTCATCAAGAACTTATTCTGGTTAATCCAGGAAATGAACTTTTCACACGAGAGTGATACCAATGCAGGTATCGTGTTATGCCTTAGACTTACCGAGTGTTTGGTCCCACCCTGTCCGCCACCTTGATAGCGAGTGTTTGCGCAAAGACACTTGCTGTGACGAATGCTTCTTTTTGACATCTAGTCAGGTATACAGCCCCAACGTTGGCTCCTGTTTGGTGCCAACCACAACTTGGTTGTTTTGCACGGTAAGCGGTGATTGATACGCCCGTTTGTCCCAGGTAACTGGTTTTGGTTCTGCAGATTCCGAGTTGCTTGTCATTTTGCCGTTTGTACAATTTGTCACGAGTAGGATTACTATGTAAATGTAACAGTACAGTCCCTCAAAAAAGCACAACAGTGGTGGTAGAGAGCGTGTGCTCAAAAATCTGTGAGAAATCGCCATGGAAAAGTTTGGGGTCCGGTCATCCGGTACTGTATTGTTTGCAGAAAAGACCGGGTTTTAAGTAATCCTCAGTGGTTGTCAAGGTAAACAGCACAGGGCATTGGAATGAGGTGATGTAGTATGGATGAGGATTATACCTTGTTCAAGGGTATACACCGACACAGCAATTTCCGTAGTCGATGGTGGTTCTGCATATACTTGCGTTCCCTTAATTTCTCATCCACTGGTTGTGTTGCTCTTCGTGTTATTTTATGGACCTCAGTTGATCCTCTTATTCATTTCCAATCATCGCCGTCCAATTATTCTAGCAACTCATACTTACGTACAATAAAAAATTGTACTGAATTGAACAGAGTAGAGAGCTCACCCGGTATATGGTTGCCTGTTAGAGAATTTGCATGTTATACTGAATTTTTAGAGCCCCGCACCTTTGAAGAAGTAGCCACTTTGGGGGAGGGGATGCCCCACTGCGCTACCTGGAGTCCCTATACCAGTGAACCACCATGGGGCCGGGTTAATCATATGGCTACCAGTAACAGTGCTTCATTCCTGGTTAATCTTCCGGTATATACACCGATTCAGACCACACTCTAGGGTAAACTTTTGGTAATTTTTTCATTTTTCAGTCAAAATGTTTCTGTCACTCAAGTTAAACAAGCTTATAAAACCATTCTTTCTGGCATCCGAAAAGCTGCATGATCCGATGGCAGCTGTGACTGAACAAAATAATCACTGTGCTTACGGATATATATGGTGTTCATGTTTGCAGATAACTCCGACACAAAACACATCAAACAAAAGCCTGACCCACTGAACGGTACAGCCTCATATGAGCTGCTCTTTTCTGTGGGTTCCCTCATTCAATTCAGAAACAAACCAATAGCTGTCACTTGTTTTATCTGCCTACTCTTCCAGCATAATGCTCATGGGATCAGTTCTCATCACCCAGACCTTATTTACTTTGTTTTTTCGGATGTCTATTGGCAACGATAGAAGACTATCAATGCTTGCACCTTGGCCACTTTTAGGTCCATAGTCAATGTTGTGGCATGATTGGTCGCATCAGTATGTTTCGCGTAAGAAGAGAGGAAGTTCGATAAGATTGTTAATCATAGAACTTTCCCCCTACTATGTCAACGTCTTTCCTTTTCTACATAATGCGTGATCTGTTTATCCTCTTCAGGCTTTCGTACGTTAGCTGTTTTGAATGTTGTCCTCATTGGACCTGCTCTGCGCAGTGCATCGTCGTGGACAGCTCACCTGATAACCCACATTTCCTTTGTTCTCTTATGGAGAGATTGATGGAAACGGGTGAACCGAGTGGTTGGGTGCGACAGTTACCCCCAGCAGCCATGAAAGAACCCCTGGGTGTCAAAAATGGTGATATGTGTCCGTATTCGAGTACGGACGAATCCGAAATTCTGCATCGTAATATTTTCCCACTCCAGAGTCAGCGTCTGCCTAGAGACTCTCTAAAATTCATCCTTACCGTATGGTATTCTCCCGAAACCAGTTCCGCCATTGCCGGTGGGTTTTGTTCGGTACTCTGAAATATTTTGGTTTAGAATCTATTTCCACATGTTGCAGTGAAGTTCAGTTGAAGAAGTTGATCACGGGTTCACCGAGGGACGTTTTGCGTTTAGCAGAGAAATATTTCGAAGAACTGGATATTTAACCCAGGGTCTTTCATTCCTGTTCCGCCTTTATCTTCGAGATTGAATGATTCGCGCGTTCCTGCTGTACATAGTACTTATTTTCCTACTGGTTGGTAGGACTTTGTGACTCTTGTTTCCCGATTGAGCAGTAGCGCCTTTCAGGTTTGTTTAAACTCGTTCACCCCTTCCTGCCCTCCGTACTTTAATTTGAAATGTCATAAGCCCATGTGAATGCCATATCAGTACGAACGTGAACTTCATTTTTGCGTTTTTTACAAGACACTGGTAGGCATGACGTCTGTCGCTCTCACTTGTCATGACTGGCTGACGTTTTCAACCGAGAAACTGGGAGATTTGCTTGCTTCCATCTCGTCTCCGACCGCTTGTCTTTGTTCACTGAAAAAACTGCTAGCGTGAATTTGTAGATCGGGACCTATTTGCCTGTTTTTAGTCCACGCCGTTCAAATCTTAAGCCCAATTCGGCATTTGTGAGAATTGTTGACTAACTAGGCGAAGTCCAACTGCTCACAGTGCTCAGATTGCACATACTTCAACAGCTGGTTACCTCGAGAGCCAGCTGGAAAGAACGACTTGTAATTGACGAGCATCTGTGCATTTTTTCGTTCCCTTTTTTGGTTGGAATGTCATACAGTCGATAGTACGTTCAGAATACGAGATCTACCCGTGACGATGTTGTGAAATATGGGTAGCTCTAGCACGTCGTCTAGATGTTCATTTGTTCGTCGGGCAGTTGGTTCGCAAACGTTTCGTCACCAATGGAGCAGGCATCGGCGGTGCGCTGACTGTCCGTTTCAACTCGCTTTTGTATCAATGGTTCTTAGCCCGGAATACGAGAAAGGTCAAATGAGAATGCGAGCTGTCTACCTTCTAGTGTTCATTATGACTATTTTTGTGATGACAGTATGAGAACAGATATGAAAACACAGTTCACGGAAGACTAGCACGCTGAAATTCACCCTAATAATGTTACGTTGGATATTCATGAAAGATGCTAGTAAAATTTTATTATGTGCATTAAGTCCGGTGTAGCTTTTACGCGGTCACTCGTACTCTAATTTTTTTCATTCCGCTAATCATCGTAGCAGTGGAATCTCACGGGGTTGCTCGTTCATTAGGAAATAGGGTTATCCGGCTTTCACAAGTGAAACGTTGCCTGTTTCTCTCCAATGGATTTATCAATTGTTGATTGTCAGCATTGGATACCACACTACCACACTGGAGACCATCAACACGGCGAAAGAACGAAGTGCTGAAACGGACTATGAAAAATAATAATTTATGTGGGGGAAAGCAGATCCTTCTCCGGAGTTTTTTTTGCAACGTGGGCAAAAATGAGAAAATTAGCAAACCGAGTGAAGCTAAAGAAAATGATCAGCAGAACAAAACCTACCTACCATAATTCGTCTGTCAGTGGGAGCTAGATTAGATGAAAAAATGTGGAAGACGCATCTGGCAGTGGCAGCTCACCTTGTGCTGTGCTCTCAAGAGAGCGAGGAGCCAACTAGTGAGGAATGAACTAGGTGTGACCTTGGCGTAAGTTTGTGAATATCTGGTCTATTGGAATCATCAATATCTGTGTTTCTCGAATCTTTTCATGATGTGTATGAAGTATACGAGTTGGAGCATTTCCAAAAGTTCAGTGAAGGACTTATTAGACTGTAACGAGTAACGTGGCTGTCAGAGAGATGGAAAGTAGCACAATTAGGACCTTTATCGGATATTGTTATCGTAGTCGAATTTTGGGTTAACATGGACATTCTCCAACAGATTGTTTCCGATATAAATGTTGATCAAGTGAGGAATGAACTTCACGTGGACGATGTGTTGAGCTGTTCATCTGAACTCGATATGGGGTTCGCCTTCCGCTCGCTTACATTCAGTCAAGTTGCTTCTTGCTGGTAAAATTCGGTGCAGTAGTATTCTGAAAATATTTTTGCATCCCTCGTGGTTATGAAATTCACAGCCCGTGTATTCCTGGTAATCATTCAGGTCTTCACAAACTTCGATCTAAAATAATTAGTCGTTCAGAAAAGTGAATTTTGACGGTTAGGGTAACCCGCCACTGACAAGAGCATACTATTCAAAGTTAGAGGTGACCTTCACTGATCATGTGGTTCGTAGTCGATTTCCGCAGGATAGAATATTTCAACTGTTTTATGGAAAGTGGGTAGAGCACATTGCTTTACGCCACGCGGAAGGTATTCAGTGTGTGGAATACCAGACTAAATCTAATTGTTGGTCTGCATAAATGAGCAAGTAATGATGAGGTACTGCGTCTCTTCACAGTTTGTCTCGTTCGCTAATATACTGCTTTAGTATTTAACAAGTCCGATGGCTGCAGTTCTGGATTATTTTTACCGTGGCGGCCAGTATGGTATGCAGTGTAAGAAACTAAAAATAGAAAGCAAAATTACTCTTCCTAGAACAGTGGCACAATTCACATCATTTAAGTCGTCATTGAGCACCACGATCTAGTGTGTCTTGAGTATTTGAAGTTGCGAACATGTGCTCACTGAATAGGAGGCCTATCATAGAAATGATCCGGTGGACTCTGCTGACGAAAGAAATGCTTAGGAAGTTTTAACCAAACAGTATTTTCTGCGAATTTATGAGGGTAATTTGCATTGTTTCTTGTGTCATTTAGGATTTTCCCTATTCTTGTCAAAACCACTCCATTCTACATATTTGGCACCACATAATCAGTGAAGCAGGCTTTTCGTGATCACTTCAGGGTTACATATTTCTGTACTTAGCACAACATGCACGTGGTAGTTTTCCACCATAACATCAGATGTTGAAGGCCTGCTGGAAAAGACACCGAAAATAATTCACTTAACCCAGTGTTGTCCACAACTGATTGGGAGTTGTGTCAAATTACCGGAACATTTCATCCATCTGAAGATTGCATATGAACTGTACGCAAAAACTTCTGTTAACTACTTCAACAATGCCTGAGGATAAATAAACTGTGAAATCTTGCTGGACAGGTCACTAACCTACGTGGAGTTTTCTAACTCATCACGGAAGTCAGGCATGCAGATGATGTTGGGTTAGCAAGTGTGGGCATTGCCCTAAAATGTATGCAGTTTATCCACACCCTGGATGCGATAAGATCAAACTGTTGCGTCTGCGTCAGTGAGGAGGAATAGTAACTGCATCGTGGCTGTTGCTGTAGCCTACATCGCTTATTCAACCTCCTACGAACATAAAGTACCACGATGTTCCGAATAAATCTTGCGGGGGTAGGAGGACTAGCATTTCGAGTGCAACCGGCCACCGTTTTGCGGTAACACTACAGGTGTGCTCATACACAAGAGTCAACCCATACAAGGGGTACACAAATATTTGGTTTTCATTTTAGGGAAATCATTGACTATGATGGGCTTTGGATAGGCGGTCTAGATGAGTTCTCGATCTCTTGTGAAGGAGATCCGGACCGGTGAAGGTCAGAGCTGGTAGGTTGTCCTTCGTGAGTTCAACATTCGACAGAATATTGAGCCTAACCAGAATTGGTCTCTTGTCTCCACAGTGTAGCACAATAGCATTTGAAAGTACTAAGAAAGATGGGATATCGATGACTTCGAATGACCACAAAAGTCAATCTGTCAGCTGAAAACGTGGGAGATACAACTTCCGTAATGATAGAGTTACACAGAATGTTACCGTAATAAAATTGCCTGGATGCTATTCACGTACTACAGCGGTTTCGGATTGAAGGGTTCAAGCTTCCGATGTTTCGTGGAGCTCAATCGAACGTGGAACCACCCGTTTCAGTGCACTGCGCATTCCGTCGGATTTTAATGTTCAAAGACAGTTCTGGTACCCGCAGGTGAATAGTGATGGTGAAACAGGGACCTGAGATAGTATCAAGGTTGCTTGGAGCGTAGACTGAATGTAGCTTGATTGGTTGGTGGATACTCAAGCCTGAGTGTGAAAATAGTCGTAAATATGGTGAGCAGATATTCGGAGTTGTGAACTGATGCCCCCACATGCCCATCCGCGAAAGGAGTTTCCCTCTTGCGAACTTTACCACCGGACTGATGCGAAGAATTCAAAGCACACCGAAAGCCATCAGTAAATTCTAGCAAGTTTGGATCCATTGCCCCACGTCATCACCATCGACAGTGTGACATCATTGTCCCACAACAAGGGCTTTTTTAGAAATCGAAACGAACACTTTGGAGTGGTTTTTATGCAAGACGAAACCCATCCAAAAGGTAAGGTCGGTTAAGCTAGAAATTGATTTCCAATAAGAACTCATCGGTTCCAGGTACGCATATGCGGTCATCTACAAATGCAGTTTTTACACTTGCAGATAAGAGTCTTAGCGTCTGCTTCGGTTGATCAAGATCAGTTTTCCTCGACTTATCTTACACTAAATCTTTTAGTGCATCGCAAACGACCACTGTCTCTCCGCAGCAAGTAACTGAACTCAGTAGAAAACAACAGGCTACATTAAGGACCGTATTGTTGTGTGGTTCCAAAACGTGGCCACTGCGGACAGACGATGCGAAACATCTGCAGGATTTTGAGTACCTCTGTTTCAGAAGTGTTGCTGGTGTCGGGCGGCGTCAACCTATTCGTAACCAGGTAATTAAGAAACATGTATTTGATTGCGCGGCAGTTACCTCGGTCGCTGAAACCATCCATCAGCGTCCACTGCGGTGGCTCTGCCATGTCCCGCGCATGCCAAAATATCGTCTACCAAGACGAGTGTTGTCCTCCGTGCCTCCATCGGGTTGGCGCAAACTGCGAAGTGAACAACTTGGCATGAGGGTGTGAAAGATCACGAAGACTGTAGGTGTTGTCGTGCAATCCGCCTTCCAGGACGGGGTCCTCGTGACCCCCCCCCATGCCTGGTTGGAGAAGCTGAAGGGAACGGTGGCTGATCGATGTCTGTGACGTCCGTCTTGTCAGGTTCTTTCCGGGATGTCTGAATGAATGTCTGAGGGTGTAGGTACTTCAGATTGACACCGAGAATATTCCCTACCCATTCTTTTCCTTTTCACTCTCGAATCTCAAGTACAATGCTGTACGGCAGTGAATCACCAGTGTCAACACTGATGTTGCTTTGTCAGATGACGGCAAGAGCTAGATAACTAATTTAGACGGACAATCAACCCTTCGACAGCATATGTTCATTTTGAAGAAATGGGCACTAAGAAGTATACTTTGTTCTACTGTGTACCTCACAAAACCTTTGTTTCTGCTCGCTGTTGAACCAGCTAGCAGAACTTTGCTTCTTGACTTTTCTCGGTCTTTGGGCGGGATGCGTGGTAATCTGCGTGTGAAATGCGGTACATACCACTTAATTCTACTTCAGTCTGATCAGCTCCTGTAACCAGATAAGCCGGATCAATGGGTGTCACGCATTACAGCCCTCCACATACACCGGTCGGCGGCAACATTTTTGGCGTAGTCTAGGTCATATATCCGGAAGTTATGGCTCAGTTAGGCCCCGTGACAATATCCAGGGGCTCGCTCTCATGTCCGGTCAATTGTCAGTTTGATAGGACTAGGCACAATGGACATCCCTGTCGAATACCGGTCTGTAAAGTGAAATCGTCGGTTTCCTCACTATACTCCAAGATCCGGACCCGTAGCGCAGCAGTATTATCAGTGCAAATGTAGAGCCCTGAGTTGCACTGTTTTACAGTGCTGACTTCACAAAGCGTATCAACCTATCAGGTCAAAACTCGAAGGAAAACGCTGTTGTTGGTTATTGGAACTTAAAGCATTGGTCCAGTATTCGCCGCAAGATTGATCTGGTCAACAGATGACGGAATTCCGCCTAATTAGGATGCGTTTTTCCGTTTCTTCCACGTACAAAGAGACTTCCCAGGAGTGTTTGCCAAACTGATGCCCTTTACTTAGGGCTTCAGAATCTAGGCTGATAATACTCCAAATTTTAACAACCAGCTATGTGGTGCATATCTTGTGGATATAAGCAAGGATACCTCCATCACTTGAGGATTCATTGTTTCCCCGCGATGGGCGGTCAAAATAGTCACTCCCGTTGGTAAATTGGTACTCTGAATGTCGTATTAGAGTGAGGATGTTGCTAACGTGAAGAAGGCGTACTGGGCATCTTAGCGGCTGAGTTAATAACTGGAGTGCCCCACCCATTGGAAGATCCTTCTGTCGATGTCCGGGATAAGCTTATCTCTTAAGTTTCTTAAGAGTTTCCATGCTTACTGTTTTCTTGAGGAGTGGTATATCAGGCGTAACGGTTATCCGAGGTCTCAGAGTGTATTTTTCAAGCTTCCCGTCATCTCCGCTGGTATCTGTTACGATCAGCTCAGCTCAGCGCTTCGCCTCATGCCTTAGACGCAGTCTCATGATCTCGTACGGAGGTACGCTCTGCAGCCTTCCACAGAGAGGTGGAACCACTGTGTAGTTGAGGTGGTGTCCCGTTTCCAGGTCGTTCGATTGCAATGTCAGGAGATGCAATTTTGGAGGGGTAGGAAGCGCATACTTCAGGCGCACATCAATCTTCGATCAGCAAGTTACCAAACGCTACTCGTTTCCACACCACCGACTGAGGCCAAAGCATCCCGAGATGTGAAGCGCATTGTCGTTAGCTGTACCATTCTGAGCGTTCCAGCTGTCGGCTATCGCAAAGATATCCCCTCTCGGCACCTGATTGACGATAGTTGGTCGAAGAATTCACCATTGACTAAATAATTGGACGGCAGTGTCGGGACCCAGACTGAGGTGACCGAGACCTTCGAAATGCGATAACAAGATTCTTGGAGGCATAGGAATCCAGGAGATTAGGGCTTCGTCGGCAACGGGGTCCAGCGCCAATCCAACCCTAAGTTGACCAGAGCTACCGATCCGTTCGCACTGATGTAACCAGTATGATGAGTTGGCACTGGAAGTTACAAACACGTTTTGCTCTTACGTCACGTGGTTTAACTTCGGCCAGTCATGTTGCCTCAATGTGGTTATCTTGTACAGTCTGCAGAGTAAGTAGTCGACTTACGACGCGCAGAAGCATCCTGACATTCGAGCACTCAGTAATGGGTTCGCAGTTTAGGTCTCCAGCTTGCAGGTCACTCGCCTCGGCAACCGGGATTGCAGAGGGAGTGTAGCTTACGGGAAACGTCGTCGCATAACGAGAGTAATTGTTGTGAGGTAACACATCCATGGAATTTCATGGGTACGAGTCCCCAAAACTACTTAGCTCATTTACACAGTAGAAACACCTCTGCTATTGGAGGGCAGTGAATAGGGTTTTCTCATCGGAGTTCACATCGCTGTAGGACCCCTGGGAATTTTTCAATAGGGTATACGGAGGAAAGTTTCCTGTTTCCAAAGACCATTCTGAGGCATCTGGAGGCGAATCATGAGATTCAAATTTTGTACTCAGTGGACTACTGATTTTGTTATTCAGAACCTAAGTTACCCAAGAGAGTGATTGATGTGAATTAAAAACAGATCAAACAGAACGGAACAGGTGTAGCACCACCCTGAACGGTTTACAACGGATGACGGAGACAATGTTCAGACAAGTTACGGTTGTACGGGGTGCTGGTAGCGTGCATAGCATGCGCTTGAGGGTGAAAAGCGTGAATGTAAGGTCCGCTCCATCGTTTTTATTCTACTAGCATTTCAACCAATCAACACAAACGCAGGAATAAGCGCAGATTTAACTTCAACGAATGAAGGTCAAAAAAAATAGCAAAGTAATTATCAGGGAAACGTAAAATAGGGCTGAACGTCAAAAGCTGGTTTACTGGCATTGAATCTGACGGGAATACTGTCGGACGAATGGGGTAACCGAAAGTAAGGTGGCGAGGATCCGGGGTACAGGCGATCGGCGGGGTAAACAAAACAAGACCAATTTATGAAGCACGACAAGGTGAATGAGCAACCCGTCCAGTGTTTGGGGCCGAACATGAATACGTGACGTTGTCCATTTCTCCAGCCCTACGGTTGCTCTCTCGTTAACTCTTCCTATTTTATCAATTGAATATTCATTATGATATTACGGACCTAGTCAGTGCGTAGTGGTGATAAGAGGATGATCGGGGAGTGTGACCTGTGGGAATTTTGGCTCAAACGTCTTGGGGTCCTATATGCGCCTGTGTCTTAAAGCATATCCGGCCTACATACATTGAATCATGTGCAACACTGTGACATGAAGGGAAACCGGTTATTTTCACAGTATGCTGTCATTTTACTTGTGAATGCTTCCACTGGTAAGCCCAACTGCTCGTTGCTATGTACCATGGATGACATGATCCAAGTGCACATTACAGCTGGATTCCGCTGAAGAGACCACCTCTCAATTTACTACATTCAGTGGCTCCATTAAAGTGTACTTTAGCAGAAAATCCTTCCCAAGAAACTAATCCTTTGAAGTGATCTGTCCACACGGGGAGGACAGTACCTTGAAAGGTGGATTAACAATCGGGATGACATCTAGTCATAAACTCAGACGGTTTTGAGCGTGCAGCGCAGACAAATCCTATGCACATATTTAGGGAATGGCGTGAGTGCACAGTAGCCTAGATTGGAATGATTGACTGGACCACACAATGAGCAAGTCTTGGTATCGTCTAACGGCATTAGTTTAAAAGTGTACATCAACAAGGTCGGGGAATGCCTTACGTGAGAAGGTTAAGTAAGATTTACAACCAAAAGTCGGGTTCCACCTCATTCGACATGGACAAAGCGCCTTCACATGTACTTATGTAGTGAAATGGAATATGTATATTCTCCAGTGAGTACAGTGCACATTATCCGTACACCTGCTTTTCACAGCGTGTGTAAACATCCAATGGTTGACCTTTCTCGTTCACCGACTATTCAGTAGGTCGATTGCGGTCATGCAATTGTCCCAATTACACCACCCTACCCCACATTGCGTGAGGGACACGTGTACCTCAGCGAGCAGTCCCATTTCTCCCCAAGTCCTACCGAGGTAAGCTACTACTTTACGGACCATGTACATCTTACGGTCGAAAACTGGCTGTCAGGTGTGGAATGTGCAAAAGATTGAGAGGGAGGATGGCGAAATCCGAACAAAGGTCATTCGTTTGTCAAGGATGTTGTTTACTCGCCCTTGAAACAAATAAGACTTCCCATCAGGACCATTCTTAGAATATCTTGACAGTTAAGCGTCCGCTCTTCTAGTAAAACAAAGTAAGCAACTTATAACAGACACGTGCCAAAGCTCCACTCACTCTGCCGGAGGCAACTCTATGCGTGCTGATCAGTTTCCACAGGTCTATTGATCTTCGGAACCTAAGGAAGCATATATTACATATGACCAAATAATCAAGTGGCGAAATACTCTCGCTTACAAATTGAGTTAGTGCTAACGTCAGGCTCAAATGAACCTCTCATTTGTGTTACTCTTCAACCGAATGTACCACATGTTTCAGTTCGCATGATATTCGAGACAGCGAAGTTTCCTTTATTGACAAAATACTACTACTGAAAACGTTTTACCACCCTACTACGTTTACTCGAAGTGATATATCAAGGAAAGAAAATTTTATATCTCGAATACCGGGCCATATGAAAAATGAGACGGCTTTTGTACACAAAATTCAGTTGAAGAATAACGTAAATGAGAGAGTTAGTTGAACCTTTCGTTTGTAAATGAGTGTATTTCGCCAGTTGGCGATCAAGTAGAATACAAGGTTGGTGAAAAGTCGGAAACTACGCTTACCCAGTGAGCTCCAAGAAGGCCGAGACTAATAATGGGTTAGCGGGGAGTTTTCAGCAACTCTATAAGTAGTGGTGCAAGATAAGACCGTACACACAATGTGAAAGTCGGTCGACTTTGCCGTCTATGTCTGATATCTATCAACATACATAAGGTGATGGGTGAAACTTCGACTTCTACGATTTTTTAAAATGCGTAATTCCACGAGCGATTGTTTGCGTTGGCTTGAACTCCAATGGCGATAAAATGGAAGCGTGCTGCTCAGCAAGTGGCGATACGCATCTTTGCTTCCCAACTTTTACTTGCTATAGGAGACAGGAATTAGATACAACTGCTGAAGGATTAATAAGGGAAGGTCATAATCACAAAATATGTGGTACAAATGAACCACTGGCCACTCAGGGTTGTGGAAGACTCTCATCGCGATCCCAGCTGCTTTCAAATGACATTTCGCCAGGAGTTAGACAACCACAGGTTTGTTAAGACACGTTTGCAGTCATGCATTTCGCGCCCAAGAACGACCCTACAGTTTTCTTTATTGTGGGATAGTTATTGACAAAGCTACCGAAGATACAAAAAGCAGTCGTATTTCCTTAGAGGAAGAAATAACGGTATACATACTATGTAATCACAAAACAAAGAATTCTGTATGTCCTCGTTACATAAATAACTTCCCCAGAACACGCGAAATGGAAAATAGGTAATCCAGGAACCCACAGTTATCACATTCCACCATATATTACTCAGTGATGGCATGAACACGAAATAACCCCCGATTTTGTTTGTTACAAGCCGGACAGACATATCTTCAAATAAGTTCGCTCTATTTACTGTAACTTTACACGTGAAAAGCAACTTCCGAGGGTCCTGATGAGTTATATCCTCCTGCTTCGTCTACTGAAGCACGCATTTCACTGTCAATACCAGTATCCCGAGAGCCTTTGGAGGATGTTTCGTCTTGAGTCGGATAGGATGGTAGTTCGTAGGTGTAGAAAGGAACCTTGAAATTGTCAACTTTGCGTCGTTGTCGTCGCCGTCTCCGCAAAACTTGCTGTGAGACAGAATGGAAGTGGATTTGCTGTGAGGCTAGTACACTGAAGATAAGAGATCAAAATGTGGTATTATTACACTCCATCAGATGGTTCTAGTGAGGTCCTTCAAACACCAACAGATGCGCGATCCTCATCACCATCACGATAAAGTGCAAATATTTAGTTGTACGATCTTGAAGAATAAACATCAGAATTCAGTGACTAAATAAACAAAGCGAAATTCGGCAAATATTGTGAAAGGTAAATAGCTCGTTTCACTGAATAAACTGGAAACATAAACTGGCAACATCCTGAGACGAGTCCTAGATCTGAAGATCTGCGCCGCTTCAACAAGTACCCATTTCGAATATTAACTGGCCGGTCTGTCGAAATAAAATCGACCGAAACAAGCCCCACAGTGGACGAAAAAGAGTCCATTTATCACCATGTGCGATGTGGCTGTAAGTTAGAAGTATGAAAAACAACGCCCACGTAAACGGTGTTCACCAAGTCACCAAGTCTACCTGGATTGGACAAGAAGGCATCTATACCGCCTTAGTTACCCTGACGGATTTCCGCACCAGATAACCCTATCCATATCTGTATGAGACTTCCTCTGAAGATTTCAATGAGGTCAGTTGCCAAAAATCATGGTAACTGATCAAGTGGCTGTTGCTCTGTTCGCCGAGCTTGGCATTTACCGATGAATGCACCCGAGCTACAAATTTTCTGACACATTGCTACACTTACTGCCCACCAAGCGCTCATGGCGCACAATGTCGGCATGAAGGCTGTCGCCTTCTCCGGTGCGGATGTACAGGTTTCGTATGGGGATGTTGCCAGCCTGGTAAGCTCCAGCCTTTCTAAATAGCATGACAACAAGAACCGACTGATAGTTTTTGGATTTATTATTAGTAAAGGAGGTCAAACGATGACCAAGATCTTTCATTCCAGTAAGCCATCAGTTGCAATCCTTTTGCTTCAACTGAAAAGGGAACAGAAATCTCTAAAAAGGAACAAGAATCTGATCAGACCGGATAAACTAGCAAGACTCGTCCTTAAAAACTTCTTAAAACGCTTAGGATGTCTTGTAGCACCTTCCAAGGTGGGATAATGGGTTATGGTATCCCATTGTATGGTGACATACTTTAATATTCTAGGTCAATGTCCATCCAAGAGAGGAAGCAAAGGTTATGGGGCACCTTCTCATAGAACCAGATACTTGAGTTTTTCCACTCCCATTCACATCGTCATCAGTGAACGTGAACACCATAGCTATCGGCAGTTTGGGTAGCGTTAGAGTTGAGATGCATATCGCGATCATCCATCCGTGCTGAGGCTAGCAGATGGGTCTTGAATGCGGTTGAATATGCCGACAGCTGATTCCTCACGGCCCTCAGCTTCCCGGTTGCTTTTCCTGCCCAATTATAGCCACTGATCCTAAGGATGCGCTCAGTCAAAGAACTTTCGTATATTTATACATTCGACTCCTACATGCAAACAGACCACAATATCGGTTTACTTTTGTCACGCATAATAAGCCATGATCACTAATCTATGAGGCCGAACAGTGTATCCAAAATGAACGCTTTTCGAATGGGTATCAGTCCTCTTTGAAGAGCGCTGTATCCTGCTGCATCAAACTTCGCCACATTATCGACAGGCATGACAATACTCTTCCATACGACCAGAAAATCACCGCCCACTAGTTCACAAAGATAGCCCGTTCCTACTTCAAATCAGGGAACCCCAACGCCAATTATACTGGTAGTTGGTGTCTGTCTAACCATGACAAAACAGAATCTCCAGATGCCAAGCTTAGTTTCATCGAGTAACTCTGGTACACACTGTTGGCACAGACGGAATATGACCGCAAAATCTGTCTATAATGTGGGTCGAGATAGCTTAGTAGTGGAGGCTCGAAATTACTAACCTGAAGGTCCGTGGTTCGAACCCACTCCCGACATCTCCACTGCTCCTGTCTAGGCTTGGACAACCTGGCAGTATCTCAGTCCTCGTGCTTCCTTCGGGGAGCGTGACAACCAGGCATCGGAATGGTGTTACGGATGAACGATTATTATTGTTATTTATTTTCTGTCTACATTGCAACCAATCGAAGTCCACAACTGGTCGAAACATAGCGACCTTATAGACCTTACAGAAGAATGTTAGCGTATCTTGGAGATAATTCAACCGAGTCAGAAAGGATGGTTGGCTTTCACAGGCTATTGCTACAACGAGGAAGATCAGTGCAACACGGATTCCGGGAACCTCGGACGTCATTAGAGCCATTAAAGATAGATTGGAGGCTACACAATATCTCCAGGAGGTAGTGAGCAGACAAGTATTCCTGAAGGTACGTCTGCTCAATGAGTATGTCTTGGGGATCACCAAAAGAAGAGGAATGCAAGTGTGTGGTAAGTTGGGTCAAAAGGTTACAATGCCAGCAACAAGTAGTCTCTCAATCTTCTCAACACTGGGTCTCATACGGCTGACCGATTGGAGTAGACCATCAATGACCGGAATGAGTATATCGGTGCAGTTCTTTTATGATAAATATTGCAAAGAACAACAAATTTGCAAGTCTTGTTTTACTCTCTGGACATTCGAAAGAGAAGATGACCGTTTGTCTTCAGTGAAACTGGCAAAATAGCCGCCTCTAACTGTAAGTAAAAAAGCCTCTTATCTAAGGTGCTGCCACATACTAGGATGAGAGGATGGAAGCTCGCAGTCAGTGTGAATGACTAGGGTGCGAATCTTCTTCGAATCCTAGGGAAAACTTAGATTCAATAATTCCGACACCGAACGGCACATTGAAACTACAACAAGCGCACACGGGTGCGAAAGTTAACTGCACCAGTTCACAACTCCAGTATGAAGACTGTTGTCAGACGGGTAACGCCCTCACGCGCAAAGCATGTCAGATAAACCTCATTGATGCGAAATCCTAGTAAGTTAACATTTTAGGATAACCTCACCTAATATGAAGTGTTTTCGAGCAACATAGAACATACAAGACATGAACACAAATGCTTTTCCTTCTTTAGCATTTCCGAAGAATGCGGGATAGAAATTAAAAGGTATGCCAGTTCTCAAGTTCCAGAAAGTGCGCTTCACACGATGCCACCGACAACGGAAAAATCTGCGGATAATCACAATCACTGAGAGAGGTAGGAGAGTGATGCCGAAACTGGACAAACAAGCTTTAGAAAGTGCACGCCTTGGTATTTTTTGAGCAGTTCACCGGTTTAGTTGCTGCATTGACAGAATCCAAACGCAGATGGATTCAAGCGAGCAAAGAATTCTTTCAAATGCAAACATACATAAGAAGCAAGCTGACTCTACATGTATGCAAATCTTACGCGACTTATCCCCCTCCCAGCAACTGAGGACCTCATACGTACGACTACTTTGATCCGGCCTCCAAGGTGGCACATATTTCAAGGAAGAATGCATTTCAACAAAAAGGGAATTCGGTTACGCAGTGCGGTCAGTTGGGATGAATTCACCTGGCAGAAGCATGTGCAAAATGCACGCTTTGTATCACACGCCCACAGTCCATTCGAGTTTGAAAGACAGACACATGCAACTTGGCAGCTAACCTATTCATTCAAAGTTTCGCTGCAGTTTAAATTTCCAGGAAGGCAAAATAGGAAGAATGCATGTATAATTTTTGGCGAACAGCGCTATCGTGACTTACAGCTACCAATTCGCCAGTCGAAACGAGAATTCATTCATGCAGTTAGTTTCACTCTGATACCAGTTTTCCTCACGTTTAAGCCAGTGTCACATGGTGCTTCTAGTGCACCGTATGCGGTGTTTAACCATAGGCCACAACCCTGCTTATAATCACCTAACTGTCACATGAACATTGGACCGGGCGCGAGTGTGCAGCGTGCTGCCGTAAAGGGCACGCGGTGTGTCGGACAACACACCACGTGAGCTATCATATGACCGAATTTCAAAGGCACGCATTCGATGGGACGGAAAATAGGGCTTAAGCGCCTGTTACGAATGGGGCATAACAGCGCGTAGAAGTATTGATTCAGAAGCTGAATTCGCTTAAGTTACAACTGCGTATGGATAAAAGTGGACAGTATAGACAGAATTCACTACACAAACTGTTCTGCAACCGCATAGACATGAACTGATAAGTGGTAACAAAATTTTTCATTTCGTTTTCGGCTCACTCTGTACTTGCTAAGCTAGAAAACACGTAATTCCTAAACAATGGATTTTGAGCGTACCGAAGCAGGTGTTTTATGTCCACCCCCTCACCCAATCACGGTCAATTTCAGCCCTCTCGTCGTGCCCTCTAATTGCATGTTCCTTTCAGGTTAGGCCGCGGCAACATACAAAACCGATGCGGCCTATTACTTAGTCATTCGAGCAACTGGATTAATTGAAGAAATCTGGCGAGCTCTGCTGCTGAACTGAACTTCGGCGTCCAAATAAGCTCCTCGGGGGGGGGGGGGGGGCATCTCAAACCAATATTACCTTGGTACGGCTGCGGCAGATTTGGCTTCCAGTTGATATTTTCTGAGAAACTATCCCCAACTTTTAACAAAGATAAACCAAAATGGATTCCAGAATTGAACTTTTCCTGACAAATACTTAAGTGAAAAAGTTGTGAAGTTTTCATACTCCGTTACCAAGCGTACCTCTGACTAGCCGTGCTACACTCATATTTGATTCTGAGCTGTGTGGTAGCCACAAAATACTACTTTAGGCCGCATATCACTACTTTAGTCTACCCTTTATCACATTCTACAGAGACCACATGGAAGCATCAAACTAAAGTGGTTTACCCTAATCGGAGCCCGAACGTTAATAAAGGCTTCAGCGGTCAGTTCAGACGAGGGGTCTCATTGGGAGGGGATGACTCTGAAAAGACGTTGATGAGACACTAGACCTAACGTCAGCACATACAATACGCAGTCTCCATACATACATTCCATTATTAGGACTATTTCGGCTAAACTAAACTATGCATCATGTGCGCTGCCGAGTTTTTTTCGGGGCGTTGAATAGACATGTGAATGTCCCAACAGACAGCTCGCTCTGAATGACGTATAAGAAGACGGGGAGCTTGCGAAAATAGTTTATGCTGATTTTCATTCAGTAAACATACCACATGTTCAGCAGTCTTCAGGTGAGCTGTCTGCGATAGTCCACCACAACTAGCAACAGAAGACCTCCACAGTTAGTTCATCGTTTGGAATACTGATACGATCATTTTGAGTGATTTGATAAATATCGTGCCAAGTGTGCCAGCGATCAGCACTGTCAGTTCGGAGTAATAGGTATACCGATAAACAGTTAGATACTTGGGGGAATAATGGATTCCGAGATGAAAGGTGTGGTCAGGTATGGAAAGATTGATGCAGACGTAGAAAAAGAGAACAGCCAATAGTGTTGGGCACATTCGTGATTACCCGTTATCTTTTACCCTGCGATTCACTCTGAACCCAAGACATTAGTTCGGAACCTCACTGATGAAAAACGGTGATTTTACAGGGGGCGTTCTCTCCTCTCTGTTGACTGAGCGATATTATGTGGTTATTCCTGGGACTCTTGGGAACCAAGCTCTGGTATGGTGTAGAAATATACACATGAAATTTCCACTGTTGAAAAACAGTTGAGCTAAGTTACAGAAGTGTCGCGAAATGGAAAATCAGATATTGGAGGTACAATCCAACCGCCATCGATATGGATACGGTTCAAAAAGGTGTTTACTCACTAGTGTACACATGAAGGTAGGTTGCACGTTCGAATGCGTATTTCATCGTGTGCTTAATTTGACCCCTCCAAAGAAAGCCTGATGCGACCTTAGCATGTCTGAGAAAGTTTCTGCTTAAAGTTTTTGAATATATCCATTCGGGTAACTCACACCCACCAGCTGACCGTCCTAACACACATTGCTGCTCACGCTGGTTGATTACCTTTCCACCTAAGGTTATATCGTAGCAAAATGGCAAACCGTTACGCTGTTGAATCGTCTATAGTGTGCGTGGAAGCGGGCTCCACTTACCAATCAGGGTGAGCACAGACAGTTATCCGGGCTTGTGCTGCCTATGCAGCAT
>SJOL01006475.1:337042-391360 GCA_004794785.1 Opisthorchis felineus
TCGTACGGCAGCGAAGCATCGGTGTTGAACACTGATGTCATGATGTCGATGATGATGATGGTAACGGTTTGAAGGGGTAAAGCAAAGGCCAGTGGGCGATGGTGGTAATCGGGGACATTTTATCGAAGGCCCTCAAACGAAATGATTTGTAAGTTTTTTTTACAGAGTTGGTTACTTCAATAGCATAAGGAGGGGTTAAAAATTTAACTGGGGAAAGTGCTGAAACAAATTTTTAGATAAATTCACAGCTGACGTTTCTCGTCATTCCGCACTTCAGCTTCGTGCGATCTTCAGATTCAATAAACAAGTAAACAGTTGTGTCTCCGACCGAATGGAACTCTGAAGAACTGGGGCCTGAAAGTTGGCTGTGACTTTGACAGCTTGTCTGGTAACCGCAATCAAAAGAAACTAAGGAACAGGCAGATTTTTCACATGTACCGACAACCTTGCGTCACGGTATCGCGGTATGCCAACAACTGTTTGTCTAGCAGCCAACGGATACAAGTGGAAAACCATTTGTAGATATAATCATCATCATCATCATCATCATCATCATCATCATCATCATCGACAGCATGACATCAGTGTTCAACACCGATGTTTCACTGCCGTACAACCCTGATTTATTTCAAAGCCTTATTGTGAAGAAAAGAATAAAGGTGGACGGTCCGCATCCTGGAGGGCGAGTAGCACCGACAGCACCCAAACGTTTCGTAGTCTCCTTCATACCCCTCTTCCAGGTCAACGGTTGGCCACCTCTTTGCTTCCGCCACTCTCAGTTGGGCATGGAGAACAGCACTCGCTTCGGCAAACGATGGTTAGGCATACGCAACACATGTCCCAACCAACGCAGCTTCTGGTGCTGGACACATTCTTCAATGGAGAATGAAAACGATGACCAGTGATACAGCCACAGAATCCGCAGACCTGTGGGTATGGTAGTACACGCTACCCATTTGGAGAAACCACCTGAAGAAATCCGCAAGGGTCCTAAACGTCACACAGATCGACGAAAAACGAAATCCCTTTGAGGCCGGGCTCCCCAGAGAGGCATAGGTGTATCAAGGAGATTCTCCCCTGATAATATCTGTACCAGGAGCTACGGATCCAACAAAAATCATGCAGACAGAAATATTTGACTCGTGTCTAATATGGCCAAAGTGGTCTGTAGAACGAAAGATAAAACTAAAGAGTTACCAGTTACTAGGCGAGTGGTCAGAGGTGAACCAAGTTCCAGGTTTCAAGGTGTCCAAGGAAAACTATGTATTATGTCGTAACTAGGGTGCTGTCCAGAGGGCTCCTGGCAAACGAAGTGTCGAACCTGCCTTTGATAGGTTAGTCCAGAAATGAACCGAATCGGACAGTACGGAAAGAAGCTGGTGTCGTGCTGACCAATTAAGATTCACGCCTTTCTGAGATTACTTGCAATCAACAGCGTTCCCAGACAACGTACGGTATGAAAAAGAATTAACGTTGGTGGTAGACTGAACTATGCAATCACTAATCATTCCAGGCCCATGAAGTAAGCGAAGTTCTCCATGTGAAAGCAAATCCACTGAAAACATTTTTTTACGATAAAATGGCTCACGGAGCTAACGGAATTCATCAGAGACGTTACAGATTAGGTGCGGATAAACAATTTTACGTGTGACAAAAAACGGTTGGATAGAGTTCAGTTAGCATACAGTGGACAGTGTCTGTAAGTACCAATTTCGTTAACGGAGATCGGGTCAGTTGCGACTGAAGAAGAAGCACGCATCGGTGGAGTGTAGGTTCACTAGAATGGTTTCTTAAAACAGGAGGACTTTCGGCGGAAACTAAAATATCCCCTCGACGGAGCCTTAAAAGGGACACTCTTAAATGTCTGTCGCCTTTTGCTAATGATAAATCAACTGTGTGTGAAGTCCCCAAAGGAAGTTGTGAGGGTATGAGGTAAACTGAGAGGTGAGACCTCTTTACATATCCAGTTTTGCTGCAATACACATATTGTTCCTCATTAGAAATATACGCACATGGTTCCGCTTTAGAGAAAGTTGGTCGGAAGCATTCCCTCGGGAGCTAATTTTACAGCAGAATACTATTCTACAGAACACTACACAAGACAGAACAATCCACCGTTAATAGACTTGTGAAAACTGCAAATTATCGAAACGCAAATTGTCCAGACATGATGAATGTGTATGCACTGATAATCCTAATGGGCGTAAAGATCATACAAATGGTTCAGGTGTATATAGCAGAGTCAGGTAACCATGGTGCCACCGCTTCAGCTGTTGAGAACAGCCGTAAATTGGTTAACCAAGACGCAACATGGGGAACTAGATGGAAAATTTTGATCGCACGTACCTCTGAGCCTAAGTCATCAACATCGATGAGGTGCGAGCGCCCCGGAATGTGTTCGCACAGTGTTCTCCTATGCTTCGTTTTCGCATTACCAGGAAACTACGCCAGACCAGCTACTATCTGGAGACGGCACAACTGCGTAATTACCTTAAATCCAGCATGCAGATTTATACCGCGCTACGATTGAAGCGAGCAACTATTGTCTACCTAACACGAAACACAATGGTAACGCGTATTCTGCTATCCAGCACACAGGCTAAGAATGATATGTATACCAATTCGGTTTTAACGAAGGACTCACCCTGAGCCCGGCTGAATCTCTCGTTTATGATGTTTTCAAGCAAATGAGTGTAATTTGCTAACTTCGTGCAATTTGGGTTTAAGTAGCACATAAGGAAACTCGGGGACCGCACCTACCTGATGAGCCCCAAGAGGGCTCATCGTGAGCTGTTGAAGTTTTCAGCAACCTCGTGAGTAGTGTATTACGTCTATAACATGTATACCAGATACGTTGGAGACTGAGGCGAAAATTAGACGCAAAAATTTCCATAAGAATAGGTGCCCTGATAAGTTTGTTGACTGTATTAATCAAAGAAAATCCACGTCAATCTTAATATAAATGCCGAAGAGAAACGAGTTAGTCTGAGCCTGTCTATCAAAGGGGATATTACCGATGAACTGACAACCAGGATACTATTTGGTGTAGTATGCAAGACCTACTTAGCGGAATAGAGGAGCATTATCCTCTAAAATAACTTCATTTCTGGGTTCCGCAATTTAACTACAGTCTGCTTTTATTCATCTTATTTGTCTTTTCTTACATCCACTGTTGTCAAGTCAGTTACGTTGAGGTGATCGCGTTGACTACACGGAAGAACACGTGAACACATTCCGAAAATTCACTCGCACGGTGATAGTAGACCGGATTCCATCGTAGGCAAGCCCTATCTGCGTCACACGAATAAGCGAATTTCAACGAGCAGGCATTCAAAATTATCAATACAATTAGGATACAGCATAGCAACCACGTTATTATTCAACCAATCAAACAACTGGGTCGATTAGAAGCCTCACTGAGTGGAAAGCATAAGGCCGATCGAGGTCTCAGGGGGTTGTGGCAGTCCGGTCCGACACAAAATAACTTGCTGTTAAAACTGAGCGTTCTTGTCGACAACATCCCTTTTATCGAAACTGACTTAGCCCAACCATGATGATGCCATTGGCAAAATAACTGCGGCGACGAACTCACTTTATTACGGTGTTCCTATTCATATACGGACTGCTGCTGTCCGCTACTGTATACTGATCAGCACCTAACTGACCGAATAATCAAATGTTTCCTATGTAATTGCTTACTGCATGTATATGTATAAATTTGGTGCAAAGTTTCCAGTAACTGAAAACTCCCAACACTTAGGAATTTGTTTGCTGGGATCGAAGGTCACCAAATCCACTAGTATGTCAGACATGACAACCACGAGCCCGAAAAAGGAAACAAAGGGTCCGAAGATGAAGTCATTAGAAAAAGTTAATCAGCCGGAACGCAGCAAGGATGCCGCAATAGATTTCGATACGACTCATAGAGCTAATGCGCGTAAGCAAACTGCTCAATCATGTCAAAAGCCGGATGATTCAAAATAGGTTTTGAATTTCATTAATGACTTAATGATAGGTCTGAAAAACATCGATTGCTTTGATGTATGCGTTTCGGACTTCCGCTTGACAAAGGAAGTCGAATCCAGGAAAGTGCAGCCGCTCGACGCTTTCGTCCCTATTGAAGCATATTAGATGCGTAATCTCTTGAAGAGAGGGCCGCGGGTTCTCCAGTTAGATTGCACGGCTAGAAAATTCGAATTGGGTTTCAAGTTTGGTTTAACTGGTTATTGTTATTATTAGGAGCCTACTAATGGTGAATAGTTGGATTAGTTGGAACAGCTATAGATTTACGCGGAGATTCTTAGCATAAACAAGCTAGGGTTTTTAGGTCGACCCGTTATACCCATTTGGTTAGTTGCATTAAGATTAGATGGATGAGCCTCTTCGAATACGAACACGATTTCATTATAAACATCTGATCAAGATGTTTATTTCAAAATACAAGCCCACTCTCAATTTTATTGGCGTGACTGGGTATGGAGGTCTGCGGCCTTTGAATGAGAACCCCCATCCAACGCTTCATTGGACAGCCTATAGCAGAACATTCACTGCTACGTATTCCCATTCGTTTGAGCTAAATGTGGATGTCAGGTCGATTGTTTCACTGGTTAGGGTTTACACACTTGGTGTCAGATCGCTCCTATGTTATGAGAGGCTAAGAAAAAACAACTACTGAAATACAATCATATGCAGATTAATTTGTTCGTTAATAGAGATTCAATGGAATCCCAGCCGGAGAATATTGCGAAATGATATATTCGGTTGAGTTTGCACCAACAACTTAGTTCGCAAATGAGTGCGTGTCACCAAATAGACACCATTTGGTGTTCAAGTAGAACATATGTTCGAGTAAGTTAGAGGATACCCTGTCAGTCGTCATAGCCCGATTGACAAAAGTATTGCTTTTTCACAGCTCACCGTTCGCTCTGGATGATGACGTCGACTGCACATGTTCAGCAGTCCACTTCCGGTCGATTGCTTCTTAATGCTAGGATCTCGGCCTGGTGATGCTGATGCGGTATTTCTGTTTACAACGACAGTATCAGCAGGCACCTTTTCCCGGACATATCCAGCGTCCTCTTTCCTAACAGGCTTTACAATCGCACTGGTCTGCGTACTGACCGTATACAGAGGCCTTTCGCTAATCCGACATGCGCATAGACCAAACAACGCAGTTATTGTTGTCAGAAGGACTAAGTCCGACTAGAATCCACCCCGAAACTTGGAGTGTTATTTGTTAAGGTATGTCTGAACAAACACCAGTCCGCACACCAAGCGTACAGTGGCGTGCAAACAAAGACAGCTAACAAGGAAGCCAGTAACACGAAGTAGTGCGTGATCATAGCACTTCTGGCCTAACTGCTGTATCTCCAACTCACTTAGGTGTAGCTGATGAAAAGTACTCGGCACAAATATGATTCAGTAGCAGGTTCGGAAGCATTCACATACAGTCAGCAGAAGAACAAATGCTACATTAAATTTGACAGCAAACGGACGTTTTCACATTTGAAAATTAAACATGTTTCAGAGGATCACTGATGCGGCGTGCCATAGAAAGAAATATTAGGTCAGGAAAACCCAGAACCACAAGATTGTAAAAAACGATGTGTAACTGAAAGATAATGTGCTGCGGTGAACGCATGAGGACGTTTTAAATGGTAAGATAGTATACCATCCTGTGGAGCTTGATTGAAAAATGCATTCGATTTACTGCATAGTCACGGCATTTCCGCGAAACGCATATGTAGGCGTGTGTATATAAGACGGTCCTATCTTGGAGTCCATCAGGGTTAAGTTCGAACCTGGCCATTTTTCCAGATTAGAGGGATTCCCTGAGTAGAGGGATTTCTACGTTTGAAATCTGCCTGGATCCATTTCATTCAACAAATCAGTCCCCATGTGGATTGTTTCAGAAACGGAAGCCTTCGTATCACAATAAGAACAGAGTCAGCCTACGGAACGCAATGGCGGTTTGCGTGTTTTCAGCAACGTCTCATACAACTGTGGATGCCACAACTGTCATTTGGACAAACAGGGTCAATAGCGCCATGTAACTAACGGATTAATCAGGCAACACGTTCGTGACAGCTACGCTCTGACCAGGATCATGCGTCGCTTCGACAACGTCGTTTCTGGGTGTCAAAATTGTTCATCAACTGCGAAAAGCCTGATAAGACGATGTCTCCAATAACGTCAACTTCGGACCCGAATGCGTTTTGCTATTTCTTCTCTACAAGGCAACTGCCATGACACCTGGGACCGTTCGGCTCTGCTAATAACATGTCATTATGGGAAAAACGCTTTGTCGGGCAACATAACATTTCTACATAGAGAACCAATGTAGAGACGAACACAAAAGAAGAGCATGTGCAAAGATAACAACGTCACGAACCGATTGATTACTTGGTTAGACTATGCATGATTCCTGCGGAGTTCGATTACGTGAATTTGCTACAATACAATTATCGATCAATTGACCCTAGGTTAGAATCATGCACAAAGAACGCGCCAAACTGCATCAATTTGGCAGGGTGTCATAGTATCCGAAGTTTAGTGGACGCTAAAAGGCCTCGAAAAACAGGACATCTTTTCATTGAAATGCAAACGATAGTTCAAGGTGGTTGTGTTGTGCACCAATCTGATTGTAGTAAAAAGTCTTGAAGCGATAGAAATAAAACAGGCCTGTAATCTCGATAAATCAACCACGACAACGACAAAATAAAACTAAAGGGAAATCCACTTAGATTTAGATTTCGAGATTTTCCGGTTGGTTGTCCGCGCAGAGCTTTTTAAAGCTGATTAGGAAGCAAACAATGGGCCAAAAGCTCAACTAGAAGCTGTGCAACTAGATACAGTAGGTTAAGCTGCTAGAGTTCCTTTCACTAATCGTACGGTGAATAAGTGAAATCCAAGCAGAAAAGGCTCGTAGTAAGTTGGTGTAGACATTCACCGTCAAGGATTATTCGCTTGAGGATACGAAAGTTGAAATGGAGTTTCAAATAGATAAATATTCAGGCGATAGCTTTAGAGGGGAATGAATAAAGACAACGAGTCTGTGCTATGTTTGCTAGTATCTCTGACCATTGAGCTGCAATCACTTCTGAAATAAATTCAGACAAGTTTAAATCTGATGGTAAAGTCAACCCGATGGACTCGACACTTTCGCTGGATTCAACTTCCTTCGAATTCAGCGGCTAGAGCATTAGAAAATAGACACTTATGCTACGGCGATCGTTTGTCGAAGAACTTCATACATCATAACACTATATTTTCTTTCGCAAACAAAGGATTCATTGTTTTTCTCGCAGCAATCAATTGCTCAATGCTGCATGATCGCGAAAGACACCAACAGTGTTGAGTAACATCCGCACTGAAAGCAGGTAAGCGGAAAATGGATAGATGTGCCCTGTTCACGAATTCCGGAAGACTCAGAACGAACTTAATCAGTCGTTGTGCACACACTTCACTAACGAAGCGCATAGTACACGAACCATTTATAAGGCCACCTCATTTTTATAAATTATTTCCGCTATTTCATGGTAGACCATTTGAATTAAAACCATAATTTATTTGGAAGCCTTATTGTGAAGAAGAGAATGAAAGTGGATGGCTAACCTACCACAATCATTCTGAGATGCCTACACCTCCAGACACATTCAGACCGACAACAACGCCATTGGCATCAGTTAGCAGCGTCTCTACGGGAGAGATCACGCAAACCCCATCATGGAAGGTGAGTCACACCGTCAGTACTCAGGACTTTTCGTAATCTGTATCATGTCCCTCTGGCAGTTCAGATGTTGGCCATCTCTCTGCTTGTGTCACTCGGAATTGGGCACGGAAAACAGCACTTCCTTCTTCAAAAGACGATCTGTATGCACAACATAGCCACGGCAAACTTCGGTGCTAGACACATTCTTCGAATGAAATCCTTTTTGCATGACCGAACGCTCGCTTCCGAACTCGTTGCGAATTCGCCTGTACCAGCCTACATGAAATACGGTTCCGAGACAACGGTTATCGAAGACCTGAAGACGTCTCAGTTCAGCTGCTCGCAGTGGCCACGTCTCGCACCCCATACTGTAGCCTGATACACACGTCCCTTGAGATTCAGGAATAGGCCGTTTGCCGCCATACATGTCTCAAATTAGTAGACAAGACCTGGGCATTGGAGATTAGTTAATTGGCCTCATCTGTCGCACTACAGTCGGGACTAATCAACTTCCAAGATACGTAGATGCTTCACAACCTCAAGTACCTCGCTCTGGACAGTAATTGGTGTGTTCAGAAGCATGACCTCACACCTTGTGGGTGCCAAGCGCATGCCAAAGGGCTTTGGTCAGTTTATCCACAAACAAATGTGTCTTCTCCTCGTCTTCGAAGACAAGAACGATATCGTCTGCACATTCTGGATCGACAAGGTTTTCATCAGTAGCTATCTGAACACCAGGATTTTGAGGAACTTTAAGCGTTCGTCTCATTATCCCGTCCAATCACAAAAGTGGGCAGGAATGGGGAGATGAACGAGTTCCCCAGTCCTGAACATGGACCTACAGGGGTAGGGGAAGGGAGAGGAAAAAGTATATCAAAGAAAGAGAAGAGTCAGCAGTAGCCTGTTTTCACTTATCCGTATGCAGCAAGCATAGCAACCCCACTGCCGACACCACGCAACGGTCGATGCGGCATGACATTATTTGAAAATATGTAATCTATGGTTGCTCTTGGGACCCAGGCAGGAGGACGATTGGGGTCTCCAACCAAAGCATTTGGCTCAAAAGCCTGGCCATAATGCAGCGGTAGTTGACGCTAAATACCATTTTAAAAGAACAAGTTGCTCCAACCTGAAGGACCAGGACAGTGTGTTGGTCACAACTCTGACCAGTGACCAAGCAAGCATGAGACTGCGAACGTCGCACCATCATTATCAATATAGCTTAGTGGGTCGCGGAGGCATACAAACTGTCGCATCATGGAAAGGTCCAGTCTGTTTGTCACGGGTTGGATCGCCTGAAACCAAACCGATATGCTGACTGACGAATAACGTACTGAAAACTTACTGATGAGTGAGAGGAGTTATGCGATGCTTTCCTTGAAACTTGGGTTCCAAGGGAGTAGCTGGCAAGTACGATAATAATAGCACTCATACTCCTTTTGACCAGTCATCAGTAATCAATTTGCATTCCGAAATCCCATGTCCCAAGCCATCACATCGGGAGTAACTGCAAAGTTAGTCTCCATTAGGCATCACTTTGATTGTTGGTGGTTGATCAAGTGGTTGCTGATCTGGCCGTCCAGCTTGTCCATTAACTTGCAAAGAATCCGTCGCCAATCGAGCTAGTTGGCAGGCTGGGCGAACACATCAACGGCCACCTGATCAACTACAGGCAGACGCACACGAGCTACCAGTACGTCGCTTCGATTGGTTGTCTGGGTTTTATTTTCTTGCAAATTTGCTTCCAAGCAAAAGTTTACCGCAGTTAGTCACCCTCTGAACACTGCTAAAATGTTCCATACCAAAAATCCTCATACACAACCAACTGAACGTTGCATTGTAGAATTATCCAATTTGTGACAGAAACCCAAGTAGTTCCTAGACACTTTGAGCGCACAAAATGGTAGGTTTGTGCTGTCTACGGTTTCCTATATTTACATTTATATTTCGAAAGTAGACACAGGCTCTCCACGAAGTGGTTATCCCAATGCCCCCAGAGGGAAGATTATTATCGGCGTGTATGGAGAATGAAAATCACACTCATAAAGGAAACTGAGTCCACTCCGATTCATCCCCTCCATTGCCATCAAGATTTTCAGCGTTTTCCCGTTACTTTGAGTTGTCCTCAAGTTGAGTACCATGGACAAAATATAAAACTCAGAAAGTAGAATGACACAAAAGTGAAGGTACTCCTTAGTGAGGTTATAGAGATTGAAATTGGAGAGCGGAAGCACTTAGGTTAAGTGGGCCATTTTGGGGGTACCCCCTCCCTAAGTAAGGCTGTCCCATAAAAAAGTATCCCAAATTATCAATGAGTATTGTAATCTACCCCCCGACCAGACAGGCTATATTTATCAACGTCGTAAGGGAACCACAGTGGCTGATCACCACGTTCGTTTCCAGGCTTGACTGGGGGGTCCCAGACAATGCTAGATGCAAAACCGGGCCCTCGACAATTGGAGAGCATGAATTAACCGGAGTACATTGCAATTTTCAATGTATCTTTAACTCACACATGACCTTTCATCCTTGTATAAGTTTGAAATGTTCACTCTATCTGTTAGTTAGATATGGACAATCTATGGTATAAAACCAGTCGTTCCAAGCATTAAAACCTTACCTATGATCGATAGTCTGAAGTCTGTTCGGCGTCAAGATAGATTATGGCACAATACATGAGTGCTGCGAGCTTGAAGTAGCTTAGCTTATACTTTAGGCGACCTCATCCGTAGCATTACAACGGGTGCACACGACACTTCCAAGTTGGGTGAACTTGTCGACAGTCGCAAGCAGATGACCTGTTATGTGAGCAGAATTCTTGGCTCAATCGTTTATGGCATTCTTCAGCTGAATGTGCTGCACAAAGGCCGCCTCATGTTTCAGTTTGTACGATGTTCGAGACATCGCAGTATGTTTTCTTAAAAAAACACTACCTCTAAGGTTGCTAAAAACTCCTAGACAGCACAAAACCGGTTTCGCCCTTCTAAGGAGAGATTTAGCTGGGAATCAGTTGAGTCTCCTTTTAAAACCAAAGAATTGTGCGAATGAGTATATTTCGCTATTCACATCGAACTTGGGTTTGAACAGAACATAAGGTTGACGGAATCTTGGGGACTACGCCTACTCCGTGAGCCCCAAGAAGGGCTGTCAGAGTTTCCAGCGACCTTAGGAGTAGTGTTCCATCAGGTTAGTTATAATGTTGGTTACATTTTAGATCTGGCTTGCCATCTGTTAACAATAGAAGGATCCTTAACAGGATACTGCAACCAGCCTTAAGTAACCGCGAAACGTAATTTATTGAACCACCAGTAACTATGAATGAATGGCTTGCGATTTGTTTCCTGATTTTAGCTAGATGCTAAGGTGATTGCTATCCAGGTCGAGAGCATCAGCAAATGTGCCCCATTCACTTAAATAGCAGGATATTGATAGGAAGTTAGCTTTCACGTCAGTCTACCCGCTGCCCCGTTTTCCGAAGTTTTCACAAGAACAGTCTGAATCAGAGGTTCCGTCGTCGTCAATTCACCCAACAAATCAACCAGCTGATGCGATTACTAAACGTCCCTACAAACAGCATAACTTGTAGTGTGAGGCTATTCGCACAACAGCACTGCTCAGCTGGTCAGTCGGCTTTTCTGCCTGACCTCAGTGAGTCCCGTACAGATACCAAACAATAAGGGTAAGTCACAGTGACAGTTGACTGGCCACTGATAACCATGGTTCAGTTTGCTTGACTGCTAGCGTCATCATCAGACGACACGCGTCAGTGCACGTGCTATGACACTCGGTCGGATAGTGGTACATTATGTTGACCTAAAAGAGTGAAATGTTGCCTGAGGAACTCGCCTTCACATCACTCTTGTTTGACCAGCCCTCCTCAATTATTCTGGAGGAAAAAAACTGTATTCAATTTTCGCCACTATTTAATCAACAGTGAATACCCTTGGTAAAGCCGAGAGTTGAACCCCAAACATCTGACATGCCAGAGAAGCGTGCTACCACTAGTAAACCGGTGCATGCCGGAGCTATTTGAATTCGCCTATTTTTCTTTACTGGTTATCGAACCAGGGCGGGTTTGCTCGTAACTGCCTGCTGGCACACGTAGCTTGACCCTGGTCAACTACGTGAGCTGGTAAGGTAAATAAGATAGGCTACATTTCGGCTTGGTCACATGGCGGAATCGCACACAAATAAGTAAGCCGAAATCTATGCTGCGATGTTATTGTAGGAGACATTTTAATGCAGCGTGACTAACTATGTCTTCCAAACTCTATGAACCGATTAGATAATCGTTCAGCTGTAACACCCTTTCGGTGCCTAACTGCCATGCCACCCGAAGGAAGCACGAGGGATGGGATACTGCCAGGTTGCCCAAGCCTAGACAGGGGAAGTCGAGAGGCAGAGGTCGGGTTCGAACCACGGACCTTCCGGTCAGTAAATTCGCGCTCTAACCACTTGAGCCATCTCGCCCCGAACCGATTATTCGGACTGGTCGATTCACGAAAAACTTGAATCCTTGAGCTTCTACTTCCAGTCACTGTTGTAATGATGACTAAACGTCGGCAGTTTAGCTTCAGCTACTACACAACAAAATTGAGATATTACTTAGCTGGTCTGCCTAACCCAGACAGACGCAACCCGAGGGCCAGAGTCGGCTTTAAACCATAGAACCTCTAAGTAAGCTCAAGCCAAACTAACCAGAAACCAGCAAGATGTCTACTATAACTGGGAAACACTAACAATACTTTCTAATCTAAAACCGCACGCATCATATGACACTGACTCAAGTGTATTCACATTTGCAAAAAATCTGATATGCACTGTGTTGCAGTTATATAAGTGTGACAGGAGATGGCATTTTGCTTACCTTAAAAAGAAGCGTAAGTTCTAGTAATAAAGAATTCAGCGCACAGCTTGCAATCAACTGACTATCGCTGTATGGCTTAAACGAATTCCAACATAACGATAGAACCCAATCGGCTCAAAAAGCCACCACATTCGCGCATACCACGTGAGTCGCCGAGCATATGCAAATAATCAGTAACGAAATGGCTGCACGAATACAGGCACTGAATTACCGACGTGGTTCCGGAATTCGCTACATCGCATTCGATTGATGTAGAGTGTGGATAGGCATCGGGTGTTTTTGAATCTGTGGCGCACCTATCAATTTAGCTGATCGACATAGAAAGCTGCGTAATCAATTGATTTGAGTAGGAACTATTCCGTCAACTCATATAAGGCGGATAATCATGTATCCTGTTTCCAATGGGCAACATCTGTCTCAGGATCGTAAATATGCGCCAGACTCATGGAGACCGTTGAAACGTTGTATTTTAAGTACGATGATTGCAAGAACCACCGGCTTGCGCGACGGGCTGGTACAAATTAGAGCACAATAATATGAAATATAACATCTCAAAGCAGATATCGCACTCGAATGGTTAACAGGTTGCTCGCGCTTGCAGTCCATTTCACCGAAGGATTGTATCTCCTCAAAACCAAGGCAAATTTTAAGCTAACACGTAGAAGCAAGATAACCTAACCAGCGAGCAATTCGCGAAAGTGAAGTTTTTGTCACAGCAACGCGTAGGAACCACGACAAATGAAAGGCTACCGGGTTGACTAAACCCATACAGGCGCAGTCTGGATGTCAAGAAGGGAAACGAGCCAGTGAATTTCCGGTTAACAGCTCGTACCTGAACCTGCACACAAGTTCGATCTCCAAGGCATTCAACCGATTCACAATACATGGTTAACTTGGAAGACCTATAATCATGAAATAGTTTAAAACAAAAAATCAGCTGATAATATGTCACGTGGAAATAAAAGTTCGTCTAATGAATAATTATCTTTTAAACACGGTAGTCTCAATTAAAAGTGTGAGTCTGACGAATCGTCAGGATAAAAAACGAATAACCGTATTAAACTTGTCAACAAAGCGAAAAAATACTGTTTTTTAACAATGCAATATGAGTCACCAAGTGAATGTATCAGGCTTAACTTCAGTGGTAACGTTTGGAGATTAATTCTCGAAAGCAGGACCAATACACTGGCAATCGACTGAAGTTCGATTTCATATTGCTTTTGGAGGGTGTCCACCATGAATGTGCTGGCGAGAACACGACACCAAAGGGAACGATACTGAATGTTGAATGTATCCGAGAATAATGGGGAACCGAACGTCGCTCACGATACATAAAATACGATTAAGTCACTCAAAATCTAAATTCCTGTGGAGCTAAGTTGTTCGGTGGGGTACAATCCACGGAAAGTACTGTGGTTCAAAGAATTTTAACTTCCGAAATCTTGGAACTGGATTACTACTGTAGGTAATGATTCTCAGCCAGATTTACCGATGTCATGCCAATTAGGCCATTTGAAAGTTCAGAGATAAAAGGTAGCGTCCATCAGGAGGGGGTACCAATGTAGTAAAAATAAATGTGCAGGAAGAGTATAGCTTTGTGCCACCTCGCTGAATATGATAGCTTCCCCACTATTATCATCAGTAAAGGCAACAATAGCAAACCATTAGGCAGTTTGACAGACCTATCACGCGTTTAGGTACAAAGTAGGACGAAGGCAACTTAGTAAAGAGTGAGTCACGTGAGCAGTAACAGGTGGATTCGTTGGTTGGATGTATTCAGGATTTCGCTCCAAAAAGTGCGGGTTTTCTTTTAAGTAACCTGTACAAAAAATACACTTGTGAACAGTCATTTCGCTGAATGCACATCATAAAATAACGAGTTAAAAAATTTACCTTTTACAAAAAGCCCTACCTGCTAAACTAAGTTGATTAAACTCCGTGATAATCAACAATAAAAAAAAGACGAAAGAATGAAAATGAGTTGCTTTTTATGGGTTGAGAAGAGACAGCACTCACTGAATGAATATTCCTTTGAGTCGGCACCAAATCCCCAAAATCGTAGAATCGAATTCTCCGGTGATCGAGTACACCTCCCATCCATACAATAGCCCGTGGCACATGGTCGATAATTTTCTAGATGAAGATACACTTGCTGGTTCGATGATCCGGACGATTGAACTGACTCGAGCACTTGGTTGGTTTTCGGAACAAAAGAATAACGTCCTTCGGAACGATCAAACGTGTCATTTGTGGAGTAAATGGTGATTGGCCTGCATGTATACGAATTGGAATTGGCGAGGGGAAACAGGCAGCAGATGTAGCACGACTGCTCAGCTGTGAGAGGAAAGAGTATAACACAATGCAAGTGCTTGAGTCTGGTGAGAATAACTGCTCATAATAGATAAAGGATCCTTGTTACTATGGGTAAGGTGGGGGTCGGGCTGGTACCCTGCAGGATAATAGTGAAACTGCCTGTAAAAGAAGTTAGCAGGCCCAAAATGCATCAGTGCAAAGGATAAATACTAAAAACGAGAACGGATTGGGTTAATTGACGCAGGACGGCTTAAAAAGCATGGCTCAGTAAATGACCTGGCTGGTCTGTGCGACTTCAACTGTCACTGAGGAGCCCACTCACCTTAATTGGAATGTGCTTAGCGTATCCTGAAAACGGTCTCAGGAGAAGAAATAATCGACGTAAAAGAGCACGCATTTCACGTAGTATTATTATTCAAGGTGCGGGAAAAATACAGATCTATGGTGTACATCGGACTAAACAGCAATTTTAGTATATAAACATCATTGGCAAGACATATTCCTCCTGTAATTCATCGACGCCAAGTATTAGTCCAGGGGGTTTTTTACAGGAAAGTTTCAACATCTCATACTCTTGCGAGTAATTACAAGGGCAGACAGTCCAATTCCGCCAGCGACGGCGGGCGTTCCTGGCAACTGAGGTCTCACTGGTTCTGTGAATTAATGCAGCCCGAAGAAGGGCGAAACCGGTGGTGGGCTGTCGAAGGGTTCTCAGCGACCTTATGAGTAGTGTTGCGTCAAGAAGACATAGTGCAGTTTCGCTTATGCTTTAACAATGTATCCTGGAATAGTAGTCTTCACAGAGTGAAGCCTACCGCGTGTACTGCCTGTACAGAATAGGTGTTATGACCACGTTTCCAAAGTAAGGCACCCTGAACGGACAAGGACACACGAAATGCGAATGATCTAAATATATAACCGTGACCCGACGACATACATTAAATAGCTAGTTGAAATGGGGCAAGAGGATTACTGAGAAGGAAAAGATAGGAATACAACTTTTCCCAAATTCCTAAACAGTGATATTAGGGATTGGATTTACGATAACGATAGCATTCATTGGAATGAAAATCCATGTGCATCAGCTTTTGTTACAACCCACACATAGCAGATGGTCAGGCAAACACTTTGCACTGAGCCGGATGTGGAACCACCCGAATACACTTCGAATTGTCTAAATACGAGCAATGATAACCGGGGAGGAGGGAAGGGAAACCTGAAACAGTAAACCTAACTGACCAACCATGATTGCCAACTCGATTAAATTCGCATGAACATAACAGCAGCTTTCATATGAGTCTTGTTAAGAAAATAAACATAGCGTATTTCAAGGTGCATTGACAACATCAGGAAGGCGTTAATGCATCTTTGTACCACTATGTGGAAACGCTAGGAAATCAGCCTTTGAGCGAAGCACCATGTGTACACTGGGACCGTCCAATTCATACTAACTTAAGAATGTGAAACCTGGCCAATGTGAATTGTCGACAGTCGAAGATTCAAAGTATTTGACCGCTGGTGCTTAAGGAAAATACCCAGAACACATTGCCAATCCAATCCAGTGATGGTGTGAGGGACCATTGTTATAACACTACACACCTGCCCGAATTGACCCGGCAACACAGACTAAGCGGCTGGAACAAGTCATCCGCAAACTAGACTCCAAACTGTTCAAAGTGTCTCCGCCGAAAATATCCTGCTGAGAATAGCACCGTCGCAGTGGAAGGCAAGCAGAAACCTGGCTGTCGATGGTTAAGGCCGACGTTGAACTACTTGGTCTGCAGGTGCTCAACGAAGTCAAACAATGGAAAAGAAAATTTGTGCTCGGACACTGCTGCATTGACAGCAGCGATCCAGTGCATTTATGGAGCCGGCTCATTCTTCTCTGGGAGAAATCACCCTAAGTAGTAAGATCCATTGATGACACCCACTTCCAGAGGGTATCATGTATGGACATGTACGTTATGGACTGGTTCAGTATTCCATCTGCACCACGACTTTGAAAGAAGAAGAAGCTAATTCGGTGTAACTACACTATGGGCCATAAGTAAGGGACCAAAATGACCCTTAAAGTATACAAACATACGGTCACATTAAAGAAGGGAACAGTGCAAACGTTAACACAAGAATGACCGGGTGGCCCTGTGAAATCCCCACTCGTACTTGAAACCAAATGACTCTAGCTACTATGGTGAAATTCGTTTGAACTTTCGTCAACTTCCCTAACTATTTGTTTTCCACATCGCTTCCCAAGTGCATTCCAGTTAATGAATTTATTTACAGAAAACGAGGAAGTCCAAGTCCCCAAGTCCGGTAAGACCAGCAGTCTAGTGGGTCTTTGGTGGTCACGGGACGTTTGTGAATGCATCACTAATCGTGTGGACTACTAGCAAAGGTCTTCGAAGTAAAATTCGCTCAACGAATGCCATGATAGTGTTTGCATCGAGAAACAGTTGAGAGGAAAATTGCATTTACACGTCAGCTGCACTGTTGGGTTTGCGCGCGGTCACACTTAATAAAGAGGTGAATAGTGCATGGCAATACTATCCCACAGACTTGTGCACTAACAGCTGAGGGGTTGAGAAGCCCCACACACTGAACGCGAAGGTACTAAGCGCTATCATGTAACTCTAATAACGATGGCATACTGGTTGCAGGCACATGTCCGCCGCATATGGCACGAAGAAGCAAGTACAAGCATACGGATAATGAGCCCGACTCAAAATTGTCTCGTATAAGTAGATCAGGAATGCACTTAACACCTGTGAAATCGGTATTGCTGTCCCAGGGGTAACCGGTAAAACAACACGGTTAATCTCTATCAAATAAAAAATCTATTGTGAAACAACACAACTGAGTGAGAATACTGAGGCGCAGTGTGTCGGATCTCACATCGTTATTTGAATAGTGAAACACTCGGTATGGATAATTGTAAAACAAATGAATTATGGGTAACTACGTGGAGTAGTTTTCCATCCTCAAAGAACCTAAGATGATTTGACATATGCCAGACCGAAAAAATAAAACAAAGTGGAGTGTCAAGATCAAATCTTCACTCCGTGCGTCACTGTGCGGGTTCTGCACCCAGTGAACCTACCGGAAGTAAGTATACATCTATTCCGTGCACTCATGCAGTTACCCATACCTGAATAAAGTCAATAATAAGCGTCATTCTGGCCTAACAACGGTCTATAACACTTCGAGGTGGGGTTAGCGGACAGTTCCAACACATCTAAGAGAAAGAGACAAAAATGGATGATCAACTGGGATTCTCAACCACAGCGTCCGGTTTAAATGCTACAATAGTGGTCGGTTTAGTGGTCGTTTCAGTAATATAAGTGAATATATTATAGTTCAGCTGTAGCATCTTTTCGGTGCCTAGCTGCCAAGCCACCGGAAGGAAGTACGAGAGCTGAGATCGCCCAAGCTTAGAAACCAGCAGACGAGATTCAGAGGTTGGGCTCGAACCACGAACCTTCCGGTCAGTAGGTAGCGCCATAACCACTGAGCCATCTCATTTTAGTCTAATGAGGCAAAGCAGTACACTTGCTCGGGCCCGCAGGGGAAGGAGTAAAAGAGATCGCAACTTGAGGGTAGTAACTCCTGATCTATATTAAGCGCCTAAGACAATGACGAACTTCACCATGCGACAAATATGTGGGCACGCAATAAACCAGAAGCGTCGGTGGTCACCGACTACCTGGTATTTAACAAATGGATGGTGTGACGGAATCGATGAGTTCGTGTGTTCACAAAAAAGGCGAAAGCTGTTACAGTACTTTCATCTCAATTCCTTCGGCGTTTGTCGGCGGATATATAGACGGCCAAAGCATACAGCTGGTGGTTAGTTTTCACCATTTTGTATATGAAAAATGAATTATTTAGATTTATAGGTTGAATCTAAGGTATTTTGGATAGTAAGTATAACTCAGTGTTACATTTTCCGAAAGGGACGACAGCGCAGAACTCACCAACACGGAGAACACATGAAAGCAAGCAGAGGCTCCCAAATTCATTGATTCCATACCAAATATTTGATTTTGAGAATATTCTGCTAAAACCCTAAAGTCTTACAGTCTGATGCAATTGTGCATTATGAAGAACCACGAATGGTTAAAGTACGTGATGGGAAAGCTGATTGTTCGAACTCTGTACTAAATTGCGGGATTATATATATATATATATATATATATATATATAACCCCGCGGTATATTTGCACCACATGCTGCTAACCAATGACTTACAAAATGAGTTTGAAGTTTCAAAAACATGTTTCTACTAGGTAACTTCTGAAATCGATGAATACGTCAGCGTAATGTTGGCTTTTGTGAAACAATGAAGAAGTGGCATAAATAATTGGATATACTAGCATATTTGGATGTCTACCTGCAAAAATTCGAAACAAAGAACAACCTCGCACTTAGGGAAAATCTGATTCCCCACTATAGATATCCCCCACCGGGAAAAAATACCATCATCGCTTTTGAGGCAAAAGCCTATCCCCAAAATTTATTGCAGTATTGTCTCCCGTCGCTCTTTCTTCTGACAAATTCAAATTTTTCACAGAACCTTGTGATTTAGTGAGCTTACACTGAGAAGATCAATTAAATACAGAGATACAAGGTCAACAAACGATTCGCTGGAAAGCACAGCTACCGGAATTAATACAATATGCGGGTCGCAAGAATAGTTCGTATGTGCTTACGTGCCAACTTTTTCAGGCGTGATCGATGAACCAACTAAGCGATGACACCAGTTATAACGAACGTTACGAACGTTTGAACTTCACGGAAAATAGCAGAGGAACGATAATGAGGTATATAGCAGCTGAGTGCGCCAATCATCGGAATGTGAGCGATCCAATACCGCACAGATGATGAAGTTTGCAATTATTGGAATACACTCATCTGCAAATTACTGTGGTGTTAACCGGATACTTGACCGAATCCCCACCCATAGTGTTCTCTAGCTGAATGCGCTGCACAAATACCGCCTTACGTTTCGGTTGGTACGATAATCGAGATATGGAAGGACATTTTCTTGGCAGAACACACTGCACATAAGGTTGCTGAAAACTCTCCGACGGGCTACTGCTATTGTCGCCCTTCTTGGTGCTCCGCAAGTAGGCGCAGACCTCGAGTTTCCATAAAAGTCGTGGTCTACTTGTGCACAACCTGGTGTTCAGTTATAACATTGTGCTGCTGGAAATTCGGGAACTGTGTCCACTTGATGAGCGTCGTTAGGGACGAAACCAGTAGCGGGCTGTCTTATGACTAGTGTCCCGTCAAGCTGAGATTACACCTCTTATACTGAAAATGTGCGGCGTGCTCTAAGGTCACGGAATATATTAGTTGGAGTGATGTTCCAGAATGACATAGGTACAGTACGCGTAAAGACTCCACTTGTTTTAACAATGACTTCTATGGTGCACGTCGGGCAATAACCAAAGGTTACTGGAATGGTGATGGCTGATCATTTAAACCCGTGTATATTTGGACTAAACAAAAGAGAGGAGGTAGCCAGTTCAAGCCCATTGAAAGCCTAGTCGTGACAGTTGCATTATACAATGCTACACACACGAGACTATCACGTGTTTCAACAAGACTTAGTGGGATGATCTATTACTTTTGGACAGTACTGTGAATAATAAAAAACGTAACTTCGAAACACCCCCGAACCTCTAAACGGTTCATTTGTAGGCCAGAATCAATCGGGAAATCAATTAATGCGCTGCTGCCAACTAACTGGATACAGGAACAAAGTTCGTAAGGCCAAGGATAGGGGCGAACCTGAGGCCCAAATAGACCATCGTAGTTGGCCAGCACGATATCCACTAGACTGTGCTTGGGGGTCATTTAAATCCCAATTTTTGACTACTCAGAAAAGTAAAGTAGTTTGTGCCAACGTGCTTGCTACGAAAAGAAACCACTGTGGGGACCACGGAGAGACGGAGATTCAGACGAGCGTTCAGCGACATATTACCCCATAAACTGCACCCCTCAGTCATTTAGCATTTAGCGTTACTAGGAACAATTGAGCAGTACTTAGTGTAGTGAGATTACGGAGCAGATAGACAAGAGATTGTGACGTTTCAAAATGGTACTACGACCTCCACACTCGCTTGATAGGGTCGCGCATTCCCTCATAAGGTACGCAGGGATTCAAACCCATTGTTCACACAATCGCAGACCCACCCGGTGATTAGTTCACGCACGATCTTCGGTGATTTTTTAAGTGCTGCAGTACGATTAATTTTGCTATTCGGAGCTATCCATCTCTGTGAAACTTCGTGCATTTAGGTGAGATCAAGCATTTCTGGACATTTCAGATAATCCCCTTCAAAGCTGTCCGACCCGGAAGGTCCAGTTCACTGACAGTGAAAACACATATTGATTCATATCGAATTCAAATCACCCAGTCTAAAAAACATGTTCAGCGCGCGGTCCTCGGCGAAATAGTCCGGAACTGTTACGAAAGCTGTCACGATCATGCTGCATCAAAATGTTGCGCTCCAACAAGTATAAAGAACGGCGTGTGGCTGAGATTTCCGGGATTCGACGACAGCCCTCGAATAGTAATAATCATTCAGCATTTTTGTTACAAAATGGTTAAAACGAATTTCGTCCACTTCAGAGGCAAGATGAGATCTGGTAGAAACTTGAGGGTGTGAGCTTTGAATCCGTGAAATTACTCCCAAAGAAGACACCACCGACTGAGAACCGCCAGTGCGGACTACTATTGCATGATACATAAACATGTGTCGTGTGCGGATAGAAAGCGTGACTTTCACACGAGCATACACAATTTTCAGTGGCAGACATAAAAGGCCCGGATCGCTTCGTGGAATCAAGCTGCATGAAAGGTAACCGAATGTGAAGTGTCTCCATTCACGTCCTGCCTGGCAAAGCACGCTAAAGAGCAACGACAAGGCAGGAGTAGAGCAGGACATCCGTGATGGGGTGAGAAGCACCGAGTTCAAATGGCTAAGTTCTGACTGACCCATATTTCGTCAACCAGGGCATGCCTTTTTCTGGTCCGTAGCCGTTTCGCCATACATCCATCTCATAGACAGTGTTAGGATATTACGGCCCACCTAGGAACATCTCCTCTCGAGGATGCTGTTTATCCGCTTGCATTTGGTCTGTGATAGTTCGGGGACTGCTGCCGCCTTCCGATCCGGGGTAATAAGGATGTGGAACTGAGATCTGCCTGAGATGATGGCCATAGATGTGCCGTCGAACTCAGAGATTATGGAGGTTGTCTGGTGTTACGAAATGAGGACCCCGGTAGTTTCATTGTACAACCACAAACTGCTACTTGAAATTGATTCGCATGACGTGCGAACACCTGGGAGCTGACGTGCACCACGTCCTTGACTTCGAACCAGCATGCACCGTGGATAACGTCCACGATATTCTCAGAAACTTCTGAACCTCATGGGGCTGCTGTGGTGCCTCCTCTGTCGGCCTCTTCACCTGGACTTTCAGTAGTCTGTTGATAGTAGTGGAAAACTACACGTGACCCTGAGAATATGAATCGGACGAAGGTGCGATTCCGCTGGCTGTCAGCGGAATTCGTAAAAATAGACTGAAATGAAGTGACTGCCGGTGTCGGATGTCACGGATAACCACTATGTCGCACATGTTTAGATGCACTCCGGACTTGGTGTTACCATGACGGTATTACCGCCATCGGCGGTCAGTTTGTCACAAAAGAAATGGAGGGGGTTGTTCCAAAAGCTGGAGCTTAGCAACCTAATGCAGGCCCAGGAGATCGAGGCTGCTGTGGTTGGTGAGGTAGCAAGCACTATTGAACTGGACCCCACTGAAAGTCACAGAGCAATCCAATTTCTCGACGAGTTTCAGATTTCCAGCAGGTGCACTTTGTGGTTCAACTGGTGACCTTCCAACCACATTTAAGAATCGTTTCGAAATAAGGGTGAAGTCAGAACCTGTCAATTTGGAGAGGAACCGGTGTGTCATTCATGCAGACTGACAAATTACAGCGGACTGGGTGAATTCACGCTGAATATGAGGATCATGTCCCCTGAATGCGTTCTTTTGTCACACCAATATTTCGGCCAGCCCTAAAAGCTGTCTCTGCAGCACTGCCTTTGGTGGCCTTTTCGATGACACCTGCTGCACCCGTAGTTCCAGTTGGAACAATAGCGTGAAAAGTGCCATTTGTCATAAGAACCTACAGTGTATGGACGGCAGTTTTAGGGTATGTCCGGAATCTGATTGCTTTTTGGAGGTTACGTCAGAGTGAGGGCATGTAATGTCCAGTCATTTAAGCACCAGTCTTGAGACTGATGAAAGACCGGCATTCCGTGATAAGTCTCTGAGGCGTCAAATCCAGATACCATGCAATTGAATTCAGGAGCTGGTTGCAAATGTCTGCGGCTGTGACCGGTTGAAGACCGGTGACGACGGTTGGATACAAAGTAATCCTCGGTCATTGCTCTGAGCCTGAAGCCCTCACATTATTTGTTGGCCACACCTGAAAAAACCCTCAGTATCCTTCTTGGTAACCTTGAGACACTGGTAGCGAACACTGAACAAAGAAATCTGCCCACCGAATATCAGCACCATGATGTTCATGATACCTACAAAGCCAAGGTGATGAGGGAATAAGGGGAGTGAAAGTATGCAAACCGATCACATTCGGCCGTCTCCAGCTTCCACGAAGACAAGCGAACTTTCCATTCAGCACCCAACTGCGCAAAGTAGGTTGCAAACATGTCTTCAGATTCCTTGAACCAAATTTGGAAGGTTCCTCCAGATTAAGCGTCGAAACTGAATTCAGTAATTGCCCACCTGTTTTTGTCGGATACATACTGCGCAGCAGCGCTTAAATAAGCCTCATTTGAGCTTCTTTAAACTGTTTATGTTGCTCGTTTGTAAATGACTTCGTGAGTCCCGGTTGTCATCAAATGCAGTGGTTCTGAAACTTGGTACTTGGTTTATTGTTCCGATCACTACGGTACATCAAAAGTCATGATAATCTGAGGCAGCTATTATAAAATCATAGAGGATTGCCATGGCTGTATTTATTCAGAGATAGCAGAACCATCCTTCAGGCTAGAATCTTCGTAATAGGGCAGGCGCCGAGCTGAAGATGTTCGATTTTATTTGGCTCATATTCTGACTAGGTGGTCCATAGGCGGTTCGCCATGCACCCATCCAACCCGATGTGACCTGCGTTCATTTCGAGCGAACTGCCACTGCACAACGTTAAGAAAAATTTCCGGGCACTGTTATTTGGCTCATGTCTAACTCATGAAAATCTGAGGCAACTGCGACGTGGCAATATTCATGTCCTCAAAACCCCTCTTCAAAACTGCTGTCAGACTGTAGTTGGCCTAGATATCTGAGAAAGAACAGTGGGAGCAAGGTTGAGTCACTGAGGACAAGGATTGATTCACACAGCCACCGATCCGAAACACATCCACACATCAGTCATGAGGCTCAGCAAATCGGTCGATAGCTAGAAACACTCCATTCTACTTCTTCTGGAGAGCCGTTAGGTGATGTAGACACACAGCTGTCTCTGTGCTGCTTGTAAAAAGTGTTTACAGGCCTACACGCGGGTGGGTTCAGCGCAATTAGATTGTACCAGGTATCTGTGTAGCACACGACCGTGGTTGCACAGTGTTTATTATACACTGGTTTTGCTGGCTTCAGGTACCCATAGATCACAGTTCTGAAATAAACTTCCAGATGAACAAAGTGAAAACCTGTTGTGATGAGCAGTACTCAAGTCGGTTAGGCATTCGCTGCTTCCACCAGCGCATCAAAAGATAAATTGAGGTATATGAAATGATTGAAAAAGAACTATTTTGCAGTATGGCCATTTATGCTATAAGATTGATGCAGTCGGTTTCATGCGCACCCGTTTAAATTCGCAGTGGGTACCACATACTGACAGGACAAGTGGAGTGCCAAAAAAAACGCAAAATGTTGTGAGTTAAGGGAGCTAATTACATACAAAGCGCGAGCTTGATGTTATTTCAACTACAGTAAGCCAGGATCCGTCTAAAGAAAGATAATCTGATGGTACAATATGCGCTTATGTTTGTTCGTCGTTGCACCACCTTCCTCCCTATCCTCATCATCAATCACGGTCAAACAGTGGCATTTTGGAAGCCCGTTCATGTTAACCTAAGCGAGTAACTTTCAGAAGGGCTGATCACATTTGCTTGAATCAGAATTGCGTTGACTTTGCTTGGTTGGAGCACGTCATAAGGACAAGATAGATAACATGTGGCATGTGGTAATGCCCAATAATAACTCATCATCGACCTTTGTTCGTAATGCTTCGACTCTGTTGGCATTGGAGTCCCACGAGAATACTTAGAAGCCACCTAGAGCATTGTAATCCACTGACGAACTGAAAGAATGTAGTGGAAATAAGTATATCGCGGAAGACTGATTGGTCAAGTACTCGTAGGTACGGCCATTTTCACTGTTAGCTCGGCCATAAGGCTAGATTTTCCACATGCTGTATCAAAGAGACAGCAACTGGTCTCACAAGCTATGCGGACGCGCTGCCTGGTCCACCGAAACAACAAAACGATTCATATGGTATGGAGGGCCTACACATTTTGGGTTTGGTAGGAGAGAAAAAACGATATAGCAGAAATGTTCAAGAAAGGCCAGAAGTGTCAGAAGGTGATGGTACCGTTACCGCACATGCCGAACACCCTTCGGGTTTAAGAAGTACCAAGAGGCAGTTCGGAGTCACCATGAAACTGCTACCATTTCTTTAAGACTAGTGATTTTCCGAGGAGGTACGCAGCTCAGGAATACTTGACAACACCCCATCAAGTTAGGTTAATTTTACACATTTCTGTGGCTTACCTTCGTCGCATATGCAGGTGTGCAGGCCAAGACGTTCACACTGCGTCCGACATTTACCTTGAATGCACCGACCGTGTTCCGCACAAGGTACGCCAGATAAACGAGTGGGGCCAGGACAGCTAGCTGATTTACCATCACAAGTGCCAGGCGAAAGACATGGATTGCCTGAATGCCGTTCCGAACACTGAGTCGACGGAGGGGCAACCTGACAAGCTGAAGTAGGAAAAAGTACTGTTCAAGTGCAAGTATGCGGTAAGTAGTGTGTACAGTGAGAGACTGGAAAACAGGGTATTGTAGCTTGACTTACACATTCCGAGGGTGCAGATTATGAGATGAAAATCTAGCATCCGCCGGATACCCTATCGAATCTAATAATGCAGTTCTGCAGCCCACTCATCATTCCGAGTGAACTGACGCACCTTGTCTCCCTTGGGAACAGGCTCATCAAATGAACTATACGGTTCACCAACACTTGACTTATTAACGAATGGTCAAAAGCTTCCCTGCTCATACTGAGAACGTCGTAGTGTTCACGGTTTTACATGCATTCTTTTAGGCAACATAAACCAGGGTTAAATCACCGGCTGAACCGTCTCCGAGGTATGCCAAATCGGGAAGGTGCTATGAATTTATTAAAATCTCACACCCAAATATACTGGACAGCATGATTGCACGAAAGATATACCCTTGGAGGTCATGTAGACTAAATGTTAACGATAAACGAAACAGTTCACACCTGTTGCACCTGAGTCCTTCTACACGTCATTCACTGTAAGGATGATTGGAAACTCACCGGAAGTACAACAATCGTGATTCCAAGGAGAACATTGGGCCCCATGACGCAGCTTGCAATTGTCAGTGCAACAAATATCATCATGTACAACACCAGCATCACACTCCTCGCCAGGATCGAGTCGTCTATTTCCACACAATCGAACGGTGCTTTCTGAAGTAGCAACGAAACAAAGCGGTGCACGAGCCGCGAGAGTGGCGCCAATTGTACGCCGACTACATGGCGAGAACCGCTGTTCCAAATAGGAGACGTAAGATGATTACTCTCCCGACAAAACATTGAAAGAAAAGTCACAGAATTATCATCGTTCTGAGGACAAGCATACCTCCCGACCAGAGGTAAACTGCCCCGATACTGTAACGCTACACAGCAGTCCAAACAAACAACTTATTCCGGCTGACAGGCCATAATACAACTTCGCGTACGAGCGAATACAAGAATACACAGTACCAGATGCTGGCAAAACTCACAACCATAGTCTGCCTTTGAACCACAGTGCATTCACGTTAGTTCCCGGAGCACGATATGACCGCCTACGAAAGTATCCAAGGGAAAATCGCACATAGTGGTCTTCCCAGAAGAGGCAACCGAACGGAAGGTATCTGTCTGGAGAGTCTACGACAGCGTCCCACGTCAGATAGAACCTTACGTGCGATCCCTGCTTCGGGGAAATCACACGTCAAAGGACGCTGGATACCTCCATTCTCCGCCATGGTCACTCTTGAATAGCTTACTATCCGTTGCCTTCATTGAACACCGGGCCTTTGTTTCTTCAATAAGAACCCGAATTGTTACACAAGAAACAAGACAAGTCAAATTCCACCGTAGCCGTGCAAACGGTCAATTCAAAGGTACCCCGGCTTATACTGATATCGTGTTCAATCCCCCCTACAACATACGCGAAAATGCGCCTAGCACCCTTTCGGTGCACAGCTGCCGTGCAACTCGAGGAAGGCACAAGGATGGAGATAGTGCCAAGTTGCCGTAGCCTAGACATGAGCAATCAAAAAGCCATGGTTGAGTTCGAACCTTCGGACCTTCCAGTCCACAGTTTCGCGCCTTAACCACTGAGCTATCTCGAGCTCGACTCAACGTTAGAACCTTTCCAAAAGGCTTTCAAGTGGACATTTAGTTGTCGATTTCTGATGACTCTCTGACTGGATATCACTACAGCAACAGGACCGACTTTCGCTGTCCAAGAAGCTAACTACATCGCATTTCCAGGTTCCTCTATCAATGGCCAAGAAAGTCCTTGGTAGTTGTAGTGGCTAAAATATGGCAGGTTTTAAGAATTAAAAAGCAAGGAACCATGGATGAACAGAACTCACGTAATTATTCACCGCGAACCCAGCAACTGAATGTGCGTACATTAGGTATTTTCCGCGGCTATGTGCTGGAGGACTACATTCTTCGGTGTCAGGATCGTGAGCCGCACCCCAGTTGTGACCCAATTCGTGAGCGGTAATCAGTTCAGCCATGGCATTAAGTAATCGTCGGCCACTGTAGTCAGCATAGGTCGTCCACCCAGTGTTCGTTTTGAACTCCTCGCCACGTTCCGTTCCTAATCGAGGAAGCAAATGGGAAGCATGTAAAGCTGGATGGTCCAAGTATGAAGCAAACTAAAGGTTGAATTGTAGCAGGTTTCGACCAATAAACTTACCAAATAGTGCCACAAACTCAACCAGTATAAAGTGCAATCTATACACAGGTTTCACAAACAAATGCATGCCCTGCGGCCTGTATACTGTATTTTATTACTTTCAAACTATGTCAAGCAAGAACCACTGCTTTCATTTGCATGTTTTTAATAAGTTAGTGACCGTAGAACGTAGGACGTGGGCAATGGAAGGTGTTTACACCCTTAATGGTGCGTATTAGTTACGGCTACCAGTCTGTATCCGACAATTGGACTGTGTCTGTATCATCAGTAACTACCAACTACTGCTGATTTGCTTGCAAAAGACCCAGACAGATATGAAGAGGTCAATAGCAATCCAGGTGCTGAAGTCTATGATACTGATATGCTTGCGCCATAACCTCTGGGGGCAAGCAGTCAGTTGTCTCCAAATCAGAGTTTCTCATAGAGATGTGGAACTGCAGAAGGGGATACGGAGCGAAACCGAACTGGATAAGGCAATTAGGGTCGACGGAAGTGGGTACGCCACCCCGAATGTAGGCGGCCAACCGTGCACAGTGGTTCGGTTGCCACATTTTCGTTTGACAATGATCTGCAAAATGGAGGTGGATAGCCACATATGGAAGGCAGTAGCTGATATGGTTGAGGGGTGAAACCAGGAATAGTGGAGGGATTTGCGTTGGTGGAAGGATCGGGATGGGAAGCAATGAATTGAAGATGACAGCCCGGATGCATGCGCGCCATTGAGTGTAGGACTAGGCTACATCCGCTAGTTGCTCTAATCATTCACGTGTCCCACCTCTGTGTCTCCATCCACAGAGACGGCAATGACCAGCGTAAGTTAGTCTCCTGGTACTGATTCTCACACTTAGTTGTCGAGTTATAACTTAACGTAACACCTGATGGTTTGCTTTCACCATCTACATGGCTGTGCGAAGAGAGCTCTTCAAGAAAGTCGATTCACTGGTATATGAAGCACGTGATTAAGATAGCGCAATTTATGGAATATCATAAGTTCATCATTGTGTTCGAGTTATTTCCCCCGTACACCATTCGGCGCACTTCGGCACTGCTGATCCGATGTTCCCACAGGACTCGGGCAGTGCTAACAAGGTGCCAATGGGCAAACACTGAAAGTTTCCCAAGCCCACATAAATATCTGGTATGTAGCGCAGAACTGATAAGGAAGGTGCTGTCACGTTTACGCGAAAGATGTTGCAGATTGGCAAAATCTGTTATGGTTTTCCATATCCGGATGGCAATATTATTTCTAAACAGACCAACGGGACCGATACAGCTGCCAAGAGACACAAATCTGTCTATAGTCTTGGTCGACTCACCTGCATGTATGATCCTACCACATCTCGCTTTGCAGGTGTGAAACGCATACAAAGCCGTGAGACACAATTATTTAGGTTATCTGATATCAACTATATTTCGAGCGGGTCAGATCCGATGGGACATACGTCGTACGCGTACTCTGTGAGCAGGCACTTCGGCCCCACATACGCCACAAGCTGGAAGCGGGTCTTCCATGATCATATACATGGCAAGATTGAAGAGAAAATGAAGCAGATGACAGCTTTGTCTGACGCCAGTGGGTGTAGTGAACTCAAGGGAAAGTTTACCATGGACTTTTATGCGCCTACGAATGTTAGCGTACAGCGCTTTAAGGAAGGCCGAGAGTTTAGCTTCACAGACACTGCCGTAGTGTCCAGGAGCAGGAGTGATGAACAGGAACAAAGACAGCTTCCAGTTCAAAGACGATTAGTGTTGGTTGCTGGGAATAATCGATGCTTTAGAATCTGTTTTGGAAAAAAGTATGTACCTTCTTGCAGGACGGAGCTCAGCTTGATTGTCTTGGATCTATTCCTCCCTATGTCCAGTTAACCTGCGAAGGATAAAAGCAAAATGTGCATTGGATGTCACAGATACCAAGCTAATACCATGGCGGTTTTCACACAACGGTCGCGCACCCTTTTTAAAGAGTAAAGTAGTTGTTGAAGCGTCCCATTTTGCGAGTGTTTTCCTTCACTCAAGTGACAATAACCTACGTCAGGCGGTATGCCAGAGTTCACCCGCCTTCTTTAAAGAAAAGCGGATATAAAGAATACAAACCTGACACATGTTCGCGCTTTGAATGGATTTTTGCACCTCGTTTCTTCTTCTGATGGGCACTTATGGTTTGTACTCCATTCAACCATAAGTGCTTTTTCTAGTGGACTTGTTGCAAGAGGGTGGATAAACTGCCCTTCAAAGCGTGAATCTCATAATTTTTCCAATCGGTGCTTTTGCAAACGAATCAGTGAACCGTTTTTTCGCTCCGACAGTTTATTTCGTTTGGCTGGCCGATCGAACCAGGGTGTCTCCGGTGGAGGTATTTTTCATCACCTGAAATGCTACTGTCCAGGAGGACTGTGGCTATTTCCTTGGACTTTAATATTTAACGTTTTAAGGATGTGAGTGCATCCTCCAACTCGTTGCTTGTTGGTGTGGAGTTTCTGACATCGATCACAGTAACTGATCTCGACGATATACAGCGGCCATTTGTTCGCGTCGGATAAAACAAGCATACAGCTTTGAACGCCATTGGTATATCTCCATTTACATTTTGCAACACATCCATGCGTTGATCAAGTACAGAGTACTGGAGCTAGCTCAGATCGATACGGTAGGGCTATGATAGTTTTCCTAGGATGATTTATTCAAAAACCACTTGGTAACTCGCAAGGGTCTGAGAGGAAGCGAATTTTCAGATGCGCACGCACTACAGCATGACCGGAATCAAGTTGTGTGCGCCAGAAGGATCAGAAACCTCGAATGGTGGCTAGTAGCCACATAATCCAGCTGGATTTATGCTTGATTTGTAAATGGTGACTACCAGACTACACGGTGAGTGTGTTGTGCTGGCTATGCTCATCATGATCATCATCAGAGACAACAACATCAGTGGAGACGCTGATGCATCACTGCACTACAATCACAAAGTTTACTTAATTATACTTAGAGCCATAAAGTGAAAAGAGAGGGAAAGACCTGGTGTTGATTTATCACAAGCATTCTGAGGTACCTACACTTCCAGGCGCTCAATCAGACAACCTGGGAAGAAACTGACAGCACGAACGCCACTGACATTAATCAGTCACCATTTCTTGAAAAACTCCAGCTGAGCTGGAGGTCACGGGGAGCCAACCTTCGAGGGCAGACCGAACTAAACGCCTAAACGCCTCGTAATCTTCTTCACACATTTCTGGCAATTCACACTTTATCCACCTTGCTTTTTGCGCCATTCAGAAGGAGGCACGGAGAACAACACCCGTCATAGTAGGCGAGTGACTGAGAAAATTGGAAGGCCTGAATAGTCCGCCTATTTACTGCTGAAAGGAAAGTTATCGCATAAAATAGAGCATACGACAGCGAAATTACTCTTTTAATTCTTAGGATGTAATGCCACAGTGGCCGGCAGAACTCGGTGCAGCAGAAACAGCACATAAAGTTGAAGTACTTACTTGAAGGTGAACAAATGCCACCCAGTTCTGGAGCTGCTGTCCAGGCTCTTCCCAGAACTCCCATGAAAGGTCGATAAGTAAGCAGATGAGCAAGGCACGTTCTGTTAAACTGTGCGTAACTGAAAGCCTATAATAAAAAAGTGTAAACCAAGTAGGTCAGTTCTGCGAAGAAACTGCACCAACACGGAAATTCAGTACCCAATGCAAGAGTAATTGTCAGGGGTAATCCAAAAACACCCCTTTTGATTTGACCTGGTTATCTCGTTTAGCTAATTTGGAGCTTCAGTCAATGATTCCATCCGTCCAGACCACCATTCAGTAAGAGATTACCCTTTCAATAAGAAATGAAAGGCATATTAAACTCCCGTTCAGCATGCCAGCATATCATATCGTTCCCGAAACTGCCACTGGCAACGATTAATCTGCATGGTGAACAATTAAACATAGGTTTCACTCCCGTTGTCTCAGTATCCAAATCTTCACTCCAGACAGGTGACAGAACAACTACGAGTATATATATATATATATACATATATATATATANTGAATATATATGAATATTGACGGAAAATTAGTTAGGGGGTGCCACATAATTCTGCTCGGAAGAATTTGCCACGGCTTGATATCAAAAGTGAGGTGATGTTTGTTGCGATAAAACTAATTTGCAAGATAACATGGTGTCGACAGGGTATTTGGGTCAATTTCAACTGACTCCCTTGTTTATAATATCCTCCAATTGAATGTATGTTCGGACGATTTCAGATATAGCACAAGGTAAACGCCCGGTGGACCTAGCGTTCTCCTACATTTATCGTCGCCCTCTTTGAAATTGCCTCGTACACTAATGTAATGCTGAAAGGGTTACTGGTTACATCGCGATTTTGCGAAAAGTGTAATTCGTCACCAAAAAACAGACGTTCTTACTGTTTTACTACTCAGCGTATGCTGGTACAGTTTCTGGCAAAGATTCGGTATTCTCGTACCAATAATACTAGCGAGCACAGACAGAAAGTAAATGAGCACATTTGGTGCGCTTGTACTGGACCACAACAATTAAATAAGAACCCGTTCGTGAGACACGCAGGACAACCGTCAAAAATAGGAATGAAAGACTTACCGTTGAAAGGGAACGTGGGGTCCAAGGCTTCCCATTTGCGTCACTCCGGGCATTGTAATGTCCTAACTCATTGTTCCAAGACTCGTGAATGATGATCTATCAGAAAATGATGGGATGTGGCAACATGACTATCATCTGGGAGAAGTTCAACAAAAACTTGTGTGAAAGCGTCATACATAATGCGTACAGAGCGCATACGAGCTTCAAAAAAACCTTGAAGGGGTTTTCGTATGAACAGCCGTTGATTTTCGGCAACTAGGGATATCATCCGTCGCAACTTTTCATCGAAGAAGATATAGAAACTGTCATGCCATGGGTTTGGCAGTTGAACGGAGGTTAATTAGCAAAAATAAGGTTGGTTACCAAAAAATCCTACTTCCGACTGACCACTTTCAACTGATTAAGAACCTCCGGCCAACGGTTCGGTATTGAACAGGTTATCGTGAGATCCGTAAGAGGTTAGGAACAATAATCACACACAACACTCACAACGGGTTCAACGCACTGGCAAAACCAAGAAAGCTAGTCAAGTTTTTCACTCTTAGCGAAATTTTAAAAAAAGGTGTCATACGATAGTAAGTCACCATATACGGAAACAACTGCGATTGATTAGCGTGTTGTGCCCTAAATAGATCCCATATTTGGATGCGCAAACACTCGAACGAAATCTGGATGATATTAGAGACGTCATCTATAACAAACGCCGGAGAAATTTTCTGACTTGTGCACAAAAAATGTATAGAAAGAATCAGCAGTCCCACACAGAGAGAAGCGGTATAGGAATCACACCCACGTGAAAAGCTGCTGCTCATAAGGGGTCTTGATGTTTTCATTCATATCACCTACTTTCTGCTCCGGTAACACTGATGGGTTAGTTTACCGTTGCAGCTAGTGTGCACCGAGTACCGGTTATGTGTTGGTTAATGCCGTAGGATACTTGCGTCGCTAAATCGGCGAAATGAGTATAGAGGGTACGTATTTAATGACAATATAAACGCATTTTACCCTCAACTTAAGGTTAAATAACCTGGAGCCACCCAAGAAGCAACTGCGTGTGGGTATTCACGGTCATTCAAGCACATTCCGCCCAAATTACGTGACGGGTTGACCACGAAATACCCTCTGCGTAAGCAACGTTGTGTGTTCGCTTTTGGCTATACGACCACATTCTGTCCACGTTGAGCTATTGAGTGTCCACTAACTAACCGAAGGTTTTGATAAGTTTTCGATTGTTAAATATCCGTCACTCCTCACCAGGTAACCACCTCCAAACTGTGAACTGCGGATGAAATGGCCATAATGAAGTAACCATAAAAGACCACTTTCAACCATAGTGAAAACCGTTATCTATTTTATGTGCCCAGGGAAGCTGGTGGGAATACGATAACAAATAACTGAATGCGCAACATGTCAAATATGACTTGGTTCCACTGCTTGTGCGAAGAAAGGTGGCTGCACATGTTGCGTGCGGTTTCTGGCAACCCACCAGCGTACATTATGGAACTGATGTGGCGAATGTAAGTTATAGTAAGCAGAAAATCACGATTTATACAGCAATATATAACAATCAGACCACGTAAGCAAAACTCCTCAGTCGTAATTTGTGCGAGTTTACGATAATAAACTGGAAGGAAGAGGAAACGTCATGAAAGGAAGGTTACCTATGGTACCATAATTAATTATGGTCTTTGAAAACTGTGCACATTCCAACCGGCGTGAGATCCATCGTACTACAAATTACGGTGAGCTAGACATACATCTGCCTATGAAGGCAACAATTCATGGAATGATGCCGTTGCCCATGTAGACTAATAAAACTGTCTAGTTGCAAGACATCTTACACCAGTTGGGCTAGATTCAAACCAGATACAGAGCATAAGTGATCAATATGCTAGGATGAAAAAATTCACTCCCTCCGCTTCCAATAACAAGTGAACAGTACTTCCGAGCTGAAAACACATACCGGTTTTACAAGGGTCAATGCGCTGGACATAGGTCGGGTTACATGAGTACAGCAAAATGAACATAGATGCGAAAGTCGATGCAAATATACAACAGAAATAAACAGCCAAACTCACATCCCCCAGAAGAAATCCATAACCGGACTGTTCGTCTGCTTCATCAACCAGAAATTTCGTCGCTTGAAAAAGACTGTTGATTCGATAGAAGAGAGAAATCTAAATCAGAGTAAAAAATCGCACCGTAGTTATGGCACAACCTTACAATTAGACGTGTTGTTTTAGGGCTGCTCCGGCTCCCGACATTCGTGAAAAATGTGTAATCAGCGATGAATGACAGACGACAGAGCTTTTTATCCTGTAAAATCCCGCTGCGTCTCTTTCGTTCTGATGACTCTGAAAAGGAAACAAATAGCCAGAGAACAGTTACGCACACACACCACAATGTCTTCGAAGCTACCGGATGAAGATGCTCTCGTGGAGTTCATTTACAGACAGTGAACATGCTTGTGACGCAATCCTAGCTGGACCAGGTCTCCCATAGACGTTAACGGTATTGAGTAACCTAAGTAATTCGACTACGTGATTTGGCACGTGCTTCACACCTGCAAATGTGCAGCACTACTACAAGACTGGACACGATAAAACCCGAAATTTGTGCTTACAGATCAGTCAGTCGTGGGCCCACGAGCTCGTCCTTTCTGGCAGGTGCATGGTGACAGAAGACATCAAGTGCGGAACCGAAAAGTCAAGATCAGTGTTGTTCGTATGTTTGTATGTCAAAGATGAAGTGCATACTGTTGTGATGTACGCATAAAGACCGAGGCCAATGCGAATAGGGAATAAAAAAATCCTCCAGCTTATGATCACTGATGTTTGTTCAAGTCTGGGTTATCAATAAATCGTAGAATTTTCAGAAGCTACCTGCACTCAACAGATGAAATGGTCACGTTCCATAGGTTGTACCAAATTTTTGCATGGAAGTTACTCAGAGACGACCATTCTGTGGCTTAGAAAAAGAGTATGAAAGCTTCAAACAGTGAAATTAGCCGCACTGAAAGCTGTGGTCACAATGGAGAGCCCTGTATCCAATGAGCTGACGGACGATCAATGTCGAGCCGGCATGAAGCCTATCAACTTCAATGCATAAACGATCCACCAGCACTCTGCCAAACAAGTACGTCAAGCCAGTGGCAACGAAGCGGTCGGGTCACTGCTTCTGATACGTTGGTGTCCCTCCACCCTTCTTTCTATCATCAGTGAACAAAACTATAACATTTAGAATCTCCTACATACAGGTCACATCTGATAACTAGTACAACTCGCAACCCTCTCAAACCGATTGTGGGAAGAGGTAATAGTTTGCACTCTCAAAAAGGTGAGACTAAACATCCCACCTGCTTTATCTAGGCGTCGACGTTTCGACACCAGAAAGCCATTGAGGAGGGGAACCTAGCGTCCAAGGCGTATGGTGGCAGTTTCCGATCCCGCCTAATGAGAATTGATGTGGATTTCTCAAAATTCCCGTCAAGCAGCTCAACGGTGCCCGAAGAGCGGCTGGATCAACGACTAACAAACAAAGCGAAATCGCTTAAAAATTTTGGCGGATCGTTCCAGGAAACTAAAAGCCGTCCAAAGGTTGTAAGTGCATTATTGCTCATAGTGGACACCGACGTGAGCGATAGTCCCTAGTTCTTATAGTATTCTTTTAGGAGCCCGATTCGAGTGAAAGGATCCGTTAATATGCAGCCTGTAGGAGATGTAATAGTTTTGGATTACGGAATGCGCAACATTCTGCTCCCCAACCTCACTCATCGTAGTGCTTGTCCGTAAGTTACTCATCTGATTTCGTTTGATTCAAGCAGTCGGGAGAACGGAACGCTGCGGTGTAAAAAATCGTTCAGCTGTAGCACCCTTTCAGTGCCCAACTGCCATGTCACCAGGAGGAAGCACGAGGACTGGGATACTGCCAGGTTGCCAAAGCCTAGACAGAGGAAATCCAGAGGCAGAGGTCGGACCACGGACCTTCCGGTCAGTAAATTCGCGCTCTAACAACTGACCCATCTCGCCCCTGCGGTGTGAGTGACATCTCCGCTGTTCTCCATCCGTCGATCGCTCTGCCGCAATTTCCTACACGGAACGAAAGTTCAGTAAGTTTTTTAGCACAGGGAAGTGTCCGAAAGTGGTTACACGGCACACCGAGCACAGTGAGAGAAGTATCAGATGTCCGAAGATTCGCTCACGTTTCAAGTACACTGAATAGTGAAATTAGCTTTGCACAGTAAGAGGAAAATTGTAAAAGAACTATAACAAGTGCAATGTTAAGCTAAAATGTAACACCGAGTGCAATTCAGCTATCATCGGTGCACATACTACCTTTCCTAAACCGATCTGCAGGTTCAGCCACCAGAAATGGCGAGAGACCGTCAACAACTCATACAATGACCGCTCTGTGAAGACGAACTGGGAAATGGCACGTTATGACAATGCTTCCGGTAAACTGAGACTGGAAAGTCAGTTCGTGGTCGCGTGGAAACTTCAGGGTCCACAAAAACGAATCAGAGGTTCCAAACAAAACCAGTACCAGTTGTTCCGGCCAAATCTTTTATTTAAAGTCCTGTTACCAATTAACTGGTCACGCTGTATCAACCTGCTGGTTCCATCACTGCATCCCCGTACACGTTGCAACCTTGTTACCAGCAAATCAACAACGCGATCATGACTGAAAACGACTATATTGTACTCAGTTAGCCCAAAGACGGACCCTGCACTTGAGACGGGAAGAAACTAGATATGATTGATAAAACTGGGAATGCCCCGATTTTATTACTTCATCAGTTAAGCGGACGGTAGGTGTTGGAACATCAACTTAATGCTAGTCGGTTCAGCGGTGCACGCTGGTGGTTTAGCTGGAAGAGGAACCTCAGCGCAGCCGTATGGAGTTAGAAGATGGGAAAATATGCACGCTTCAACCATCGTAAAGTTAGCTCTAAGTTAAAAGCCGTTAGAGCTTCGTGATAGAAATGAGTTACGCCAATGAATAGGTAAGTCAGTCGACCCATCCGTGATCAACCGCCGAATCACACGTTCTCGTTCGATTATGTCTGTTGACACATGTGGCAAAACCTCAAAAGCCCGTTACCTGCTTGGTTGAGTGGGCGAACATTTCACTTATAGGTCACTGAATTTCTTTCCAGGTGGCCAGTTATTCGCAAATAAACCGGGTGAATAACACCCACTCGTTCGACCGTGTGTCGCAACATGTTGTGGGTACTCTAATAGTGTGCTCGGTGGCGTAGGCAAGGTGAAATTAAAACGCAGTCGTATGATTTTACCGCAGAAGTCGTAAACAGTACTAGCCAGCAATAACCTAAGGAAGATGGCGGATCGATGCACAGTTAACCGCGTTTTCATTCAGAATCGCTTGACACCCCTATATCGGTAGATGTGTTAATATCAGCAGATTCAGGATAAAGTGGTTCAAGAAAAAACTGAAACGGTGCAGCCCTAGTTGGAACCATAGAGGACCACATTGGAATTCTGACGACACGTGTGCACGGTAAGTGCATAAGGCAAACAGTAACACTTACTAGAAAAACTGCTACCTCCGGCGGAAAATGCGGAGCTATCGTTAACCAGGGATCCTGAATCACAAACAGATGTACTTCCCATTTGGAATATTTGTATTATATAGCTTACTTATTTATGAGCGGCGGCTTAATGTCCTTCAGATCATAGAAAACAAGCGAATCATTGTCATGGTCTTCGCCATATGTACGAATGGGCTATAATTATAAAGGTATCAATCGAGTAGCACGTACCTCCATGAAATAAACCTTCGATCCAACAAAAATTCTGGCAGAAAATGAATGTGTGATTTCGTCGAAGAACGCACTGACGTGGGACTCATTTTGTCCATACACATCACCAGTATAGTGCCATAAATGGTCTATACCGAGAGTCAATTTTCGTGCCCCTTTCTGGTTTAGTAAGGTAACACTAAAGTCAGGGGAAATGAAGCTTTCTGCACGCGTTAATCTCAGGTCCCATGAACTAAAAATAACAAGTGAATGGAGCGACTTTATGCTACTTGTATCGCGTAGAGAATGCAACGCGACGGACAGTGCTACCTCCTGCGGTAGAACGAAGGCTCCGGAATTTGATCTGGTTGATAATGTCGTAGTCCTGAAGTTGACTCAAAGTCACCGTGGCTGATTCGTGTTGACCAACACCAGTGTACTGTGCAAGGAGATCAGTTTGCAAAATCGTAACCCCCAGGATCCACGCCAACATTATTTGGGAATGAGAACTTTTCGCACTTTTTTGGAACGAAGAATAGGTCAGCTCTCTAGCAATAATATTTTCAAAAAACTGGAAGGGACAAGTTAAGCGAATAGTCACTGTAGAAAGCTATGACAAAACAGATAGTAGAGGGATAGTGCCTCACGAAAGTGTTGGGAAGATGTAATCAGAACTGTCCACACGCTCGTGTACAAGTTATTTATAAGCCTCCGCTGGTCTCGTTGGCCGCGAGTCGACGGGCTATCGTTCCAGCACACAATCCGTTCAAAATTGGCTAAAAAGTGTGGAACGTAACGAATCGATAGAATTGCATTATTAATACTTTCTAGTGGTTGTTCTGCTGTCTACCGCTCACTAACCGTGAAGAGATGTCACAATTAGGCTACAAAGCCCTCGAAAGACCAAGTTGTGATGAAGACGGCTGTGGTACTGGTGCCAGTTTGAATACACCTTTAAATGGTAAATCAAATCTGCGCTGTTATCCGGTAGCCGCCGGCGACAAAAACAGCAAACAGACAGGCTGAAGAGCAAACCGCGAAGCGCCACAGCCGAAATTCTCGATTTCATTGGAATCCAGTGAGTAGTCAGCTGTTGACTGGGAAGTTACTCGCTAGGGGTAGGATGCCCGACTAATGAAGCGTTGTTCGCCTTATTGGTTTACGTCCACAACCCGACAATGATACCAGTACCAAGTTACTAGCACTACCATGATTTTATCTAAATAAAAAAACCTATAAGTGGGTTGAGAATCCACAGAAGGGGCGCATCATGATAAGCAGTGCGTTATTGGTAGCCAAAACTTAACGGCTGTTACATCTGAGGGGTGCATTCGATTTAACCGCACATATAGTTGTCTCCCTGGGACCGAATCTCCATGAAGTGAACGAATTCTTCCATTCTCAAACTGCTCACCACAGAAACTTTACGGGTGATTCTCAAGAGCAAACAGCCTTTCGGTCTGGGACTCAACGGTCGGCTACCAACTTTGTATGAAGAAAGCTGACTTCATCGACATTACTGCAAACTGGCAGTAATTACGGGCACGTATTTCAGAGCAATCACTTTGGCTATCTAGCAAAGTCCACAGGATCCGAGTGGCAAGTGAGAGATTTCGAAATCATGAAAAATCGTTGATATACTAGCGAGGAAGGCTGTCGCCGAGAGGATAAACATATGAGCGTGATATAGCACCACATCACTGGTTCCGTTGCTGAAAAACTCCGTAAGCCCAAGCTACCTTAATTTCCGGTGGTGTAGTTGTCAACAATAAAAGGCTTGTTGGGACATCATCCGGTGACACTGGTCAGAAGTTGCTAGCTCACCAAGTTAGCCAGGGAAGGTGGAGCTGAATTACCGTGGCGTGGTAGCCTTAACAGGACTGACAGCAGATTGAGGTGTAACGCAGTGTCATTGGTATGAACACCACCAACGAATGTGGTGCACCACGGTGGAAATTTGGCTGCCCGTAGCACGGGTCTCGCAAACCGACCCGTGGCATGGTCGGTATGGTCGGGTATGGTGTCGATCGGGTGTGGTATGGTTCCAAAGAAAGGATAGATGGCTGGTGCAGATGTCACCAAAATACTGTGGGTCAGAAGAGGTTAAACTGACTAGACCCAAGATAAAGCAAACGATATGTTAAGAGATTATGCCATGTCACCCGTTCCGGAGGCGTACTACAACTGTTCGGCTGTAACACCCTTTCAGTGCGTAACTGCCATGCCACCCGAAGGAAGCATGAGGGCTGCGATACTGCCAGGTTGCCAAAGCCTAGACAGGGGAAGTCGAGATGTGGAGGTCGGGTTCGAACCACCGACCTTCCAGTCAGTAAATTCGCGCTCTAACCACTGAGCTATCTCGCCCTACAACGGTCAAGAGCTGTTGTGTCACCTTATTGGTAATCACGGCAAAAAGGTGATGACTGACCTAAGTATCCAGTCTACCGGTGATAGCCAGGTCAAGTACAAATGGGTCTTTTGAACCAAATGAAACCTACCGTGAGGCTGCAGAATAACCAACCTAGGTGCACTTTCTATAGGAACCACTGAGGGAGAAAGTGATTCTCGAACGAAACCGAAGGAGTCATTATAAAAACAATGATAAAATAATAATAATAAAGGAATCGTTAGGTACCATGGCATTCTAGCTTGGTGTTGGAAGGACTCAGAACCGTACCGTTATCAGGTAAAGAACCCTCCCTGAACGGGTCTAGAACGAAGGACATACCAGTGGCAGCTCTGATGGTTGATCAGGTGGTCGTTGATCTGTTCGCCGAGCTTGGTAATTAGCTTCCAAACGTTCCGTCCTTAGTCGAGAAGACATCGTCAGTGCGCAGTTGAGTGGGCAGTACATACCAGTACGCACACCCGAGCTTCCAGTATTTCGACACATTGACAGTGGCAGCTTGATTGCACTCGGGACAATTAATCAAGCCAAGTGCGTTTGACTTTCGTCAACATGGCAGAGAAGAATGTCGATAAAGGGCGATCTCTTGGAACAGAAGGCAGAGGGATTTGCCGATGAAGCTAGCAAACATAGTTTTCAAGCCACTGTGCATGGCTGTACAAATGCCAACCACGATACGATATCAAATAAAGATTACTCGGCAATGAATCTGCAGAGGTCCCTTCCAGCACAATATCCCGCTGGCTTGGTCGCATTCCAGCCGTGTGAAGGGTATGAACCAGTGAACCTATTCAATGAAGATGAAGGTGGCTGCAGCCACCTTTTTCCATGTGGAAGGGCGAGTTCTACGCAAGCACGAAACGGCCGAAGGGGCGTACCACTGTTATTGTGTTGCACTCCACTGATAACCGTAAATACAGACCACGGTGTTCCAATAAAGTGAGCAGTGTCAAGCCGGGTGTACAGTATGAAGCCAATAAGAAAGCACGGATGAGGAAGGCTTTGCCCATTCAAAAACAGAATGATGCGACGAAAGATAGTTCTGATAGTACTGGATAACTGAATGACATCCAACCATTGGGAAAGCGGACGCTTCTACCTGCAAACACATTTTTCTGATGCAGCGACCAGATACAAGAATCAATCAATTAGCAAATTGGACTATCAGAGACTGTTTTTTTGTCACAGGATTCCCCTCCCCTTTTTCCCCAAAAATACTGACACTCAACCTGCTTGTCCTTAAATTCCTCATCCGCGTTTGAACAAAAAAGTGGGAATCGCAGCTGCATGCGGGGTGGTATACTGCAATGACATCTAAACCTACAGGGGAGGATGATTAGGGTCCTCAAAAGCCTGACCGCAAGGCAACGGTGTTTGGCGAAAATACCAACAAATTACATTTTTAAGGAGCAAGTCGACACATGTTCCAACGCCCAACCTGCAGTACCAGGAGAGTGTGCTGATCGGACCTCTAATAACCGACTAACCTGGTATTAGAGAGTGCGTGAGTGTGGCACGAACACCCCCGAGTACAACTCAATGGGTCACCGAGGCGTACAAAACGTCCCAACACGGTCTCTCAGTACCGGCTGAGATAATGCCCAATCCCACAAAGGACCAATCGAGATGGCGAGGTTGGGTTCCAACCAAGGGCCGCCTAATCAGTAACTTCGCGTTTCAAAAAGTGAGCTATATCGAGCCGGACAATAAACACCTGAAGACAAGGCTTTGAGCTAAAGCTTGAAAAACGAGTCCAATGGAACCCTGTCGTATTGCAGTTAAGTTCAGTTAGAGTCCACTGTGCAATTGTAGTGACGGTACTTTCCTCAGCTAAGTTCTCAGTCTGAGCCTCCCAAGCTAGCGTCCACGTCAAAGCAACCACCAAACGTGCGCATTGTATATTACCGCCCAAAACTGAGTCAAGAACACTTGTACAGCGCTTTATATATGTGGTGTAAACGGCGACAACTTCCTGGAAATTCTGACGCCTCCTGAATGCAGCGTTGGCAACCGGCATTCGGCCAATACTGGGTCATGACTGGCTGTTGGACCCAGACTTTCGACCAATCAGATCTCGGCTCGATGCCAGACCGGCAAGCGTCCCGAACTTTTGGCCAATCTTGCGCAGGATAGGCTTCTCGGCCGTAGCAGCACCTGACTAGGAGCGGTAAAGCGGGATCTGTGTTGAATTCCGCCTAACAGCAATATGATATGTGTGCTGAAGACAAAAGCGAGCAGTTCGCTTCTTAGAATGAAAAGACAGATATTCTTTCCCGGTTTTTTCATCAGTCTACTGACCAGGTGGACATATATTCACCCTTAGACCTTCCTGTGACGACAGATTTCGAAGTAACGACTAACCAATCTAGTGAAGAAATAAATCTGTCCAAGGTTGCATTACCGTCATCAGCTTCAGCTGTAAACAAAGCGTACCTGTTGTAAAATGGTTATAGATGGCACATTTTCATTCACCGGTGAATTTTGGCGGTACGAATAGGCAGCTACCCAGCGGAGGTGGTGGCTGATATGATTGGCTCGTGAATACAGGGTTATCATTTAGTTTTTCGTTGGGTGATCGAGAGGGAGGCAACACTTTGGATACGTGCGCGAGAGTGGGTGCGCGCCTGGACTATGCCTGACAATGTCTTTAACCACTGATTTGTCCCACCTGGGGCGGCTGATGACGACAATTGGCAGTGCGGCTGAGTTTTCTCGTAATGGCCTTCGTACTTCCGTGCCACGTTCTACCTTGTTTCGTTTCCATCCTTTGCGTGGTTGTGCGAAAATGGCTGCTTGAAGGAATGGGCACCTGGCATACCAAGACAGCGAAACCTACGTTGTACTATCAGTACCATCTGCCACTGTCATTATTGTACGTGGCTTGGGATGCTGTCAGGGCGCTTACATGCAGAGAACAAAACGATTAGGGTCCTCAACCAAAGCCTTTGGCTAAAAAACCTCACCGCGAGGCAGCGGTGTTGGCCGGAAAATGCAAGTACGTTACCATTTTTATAGCACAAGTCACCACACCTACCCCAATCGTGGGGGACCAGGAGACTGTGTTGGTCAAACCTATAACCATTTAGCAACCTGGTGTAAGATTCTGCGTGTCGTACGGACACCATCCAGTATAACTCAGCGGGTGACAGAGGCACACAAACCGTCATACCACTGTAAGGTCCAGTCTGTTTCCTAGTTATTTGGTGAAGACCACCGGACCTACGCATGCCAATGAGCAATGCATCCCGTCATAATAGTAATAATAATAATAATGTTTATTCCCAACTAGTGGGTGGCAGCTCTGAACAAAACCAGCAACAAACGACTGTTATTGCGCGCGCAGACATATCAAACGCCGGATAATGAAGAGACTAAGGATTGGTAGGGAGCGCCCGTGGATCGCAAAAGCACGTGAAATGGAGGCTTCTGTAACAGAAAACAGTCGGAACCTATTCCAGATAATACGACCAACTGGTCCGAGGGTGTGTGGTAATGAAACGTTCTCCGAAAAGCATGGGGTCTTAACCCATTCGCGGAAATCCCATCTCCGACGATGGGATAAACACTTTGAAGAACAGTTCAGCTGGATCCAATCAACTCAAACTGTGGGATGACAACGTGAACCCGAGTAAAACGTGGACATAGACGACGGACGCACAATCTCATTGCTTCAGCGCAACACAGCACCTGGTCCACATGGTTTGCATCCTGCACTGTTCAACGAAAATGGCGAGTCTCTCTTGAATATCCTCACGACTTTACTACAAAACATATGGAGTAGGATGGAATACCAATAGAATGGAGCGCCCCGACAGTCCAAAATGACAGTTCAAAATGAGCGCAAAAACATCATGCAAAAACCAACAGAAACTAAGCCTAGTGGCCATAGCTTCCAAGTCGTTCCCTGGCGTTGTGCTACGCAGATTAATCCGTCTGCGGGATAGTCAGATTCACGAGAATCAAGCTGCGTTAGTCATATTTTCACTATGCTTCAAGTGCCGAACCTGCACCAACTCTTTCGACGACCAACAGTAATCGTATTCGATCCCAAATCTGTTTTGACTGCCGTTGACAAAGTGTAACCAAATCTTCTCTGGCTCCTCGGTAGCCTCGGAGAACTAAGCTCAATTTCTCAAAGCTGTTCTCGTAACCAGTGCCTTCGGCACCAGATGTGTAACTGTTCTCCGTAGGCCTTCGATTTGTATAATCCTTCCCTGGGTGTACGGATATAGTGTGAGGCCTGGTGGACAAGGAAGGCTAAGGAGATGGACAAGCCCAGAAAGTCGAAAGTTGATTCGTGCGGATCAAGGATCAAAGCGGAGTCACCATTTTGAATACAGAAAAGAGCGTCAACCGCTTGACCGAATACATCGAACAGTAATTATCGCGGCCGCCCGCTGTCAATTAGTTGGATCCTACAGATAAAGTAGAACACTGGAAGGTGAAACTGGAGCACCGTACGGCCAAGGGGGTTTATGGCTACATATGTTCTCCCGGGCGCACCGAGCTCCTGGTCCAGATGACCTCCCACCCGCGTTGTTGAAAGAGGGAGTGAAGTCCTCAGTGAGCGCTTGTGTGATACATTTGTCTGCATTTGAGAAAAAGAGAATGACCCAGACACTCGGGGAGAGTCGGTGATAGTGCTCATTTTCAAAAAAGACCTCATAGTGAGTGCGGTAATCACACAGGGTCAGCTTGACTAACGTTGGAACGAAACTATTTGCGTTACGTCCCCATCACATTACATCAGGTGCTAGACCAACGCCCACATACAAACGACCCACAGTCTTAGTGTTCATGGATTTCCAAGGAACATTCGACTAGGTTGACCAGTCTGATCTCCTTACCACGCTTGCTCAGCAAGAAATTGTCCGGAAGTTTGTGGACATGTCAAGTTCTTTGTATTCTGACTTGCGGGCGTGTGAAAGTATACGAACAGCTATCCAAAGGTTTCCGTACACAAAGCGGTGTCAGTCAGAGGTGCTCAATTTCTCCAACCCTATTGAACTTCAGGGTCGACGAGATAATGATACATACCTTGGAAGGTATCCAAAATACCGGCGTTCAAATTGCGGCTGACAAAAAACCTTGTCGACTTGGAATGTGGAGGCTACATCGTTCTCGTCTTCGAAGAGGAGAAGGCGGGTGTGTTTTTGGATGAACAGACCAAAGTCATCCCGTCCTTTGGCATGCGCTTGGCATCCACACGGTGTAAGATCATGCAACTAAACGCACACTCACTCAACACGCCAATTACTATCCAGGAAGGGGCACTCGAATTTGAGGAGCGTTTTACTTATGTTGGAAGTTGTACTACTTCCGATTAAAGTTTGATAGATGAGCCGCCCATTCAGGTGTAGCGCCCTTTTGTGCCTAACTGCTATGCCACACGAAGGTTGCATGAAGGCTGGGATACTTCAAGTTTGCCCGAACCTAGAGAGGGAAGTAGAGAGGCAGGGGTGGTGTTCAAACCACGGACCTTCCGGTCAGTAAATTCGCGCTCTAACCACTGAGCCATCTCGCCCCGGACAGGTGAAGTCAATGCACAAATCTGCGAGGCTCGGGTCAAGTTTGCTAATTTGACAAACCTATGGCGTCAAAGCAGGATATCCCTGAATCTCGAGGGACGTATATATCAGGTAACAAAATGAGCTGCTTTGTTGTGTGGCTGAGACTTGGCCTTTTTGAGCAGCGGAGCCCAGACGTCTTCAGGCCTTCGACAACCGCTATCTCGGTGCTACCCGCCTGGTCAAGTAGTTACCTAGGTGCCCAAGACTTAAATATGTAACCTAAATATCGGAAAGATTTCCGGCGCATGCAGAAATGACCAGCTGCGGAAAGATGCAACTGTGCTGTACAACCACAGACAATTTGTTCAAAAAATCCTGGACAAAGGTAAATAGGGAAAGGTCCTAGTGATAGTTTACCCTAATTATCTTGGGTAAGCACTACCTGGAACGTACCAAACCACAGCGATGCTGTTGAATTTTTGATACAGCCAAATGATCTCTTTCACTAAGTGATGGTGCAGCACTGCAATAGCAGGGCGAAACTGTTGCACCCGAATTCGACAAGTAAGATGGCAAGGTTGATCAAAATTCACCGACACTTCACTACGCTTTTCACTAATCATCGCATCATCATTATCGGCAACACCAAAGAAGACTGGTGTTTCACTGCCTTGCAAATACGTCAAATTATTTGAGAAAAGTTTTAAGGAAAAAAGAATGCAACAGGACAGGGCCGAGAGTCGGCCTATCACTAACATCAGAGGCACCTACACCTCCAAAACTCATTCAGACAATTGGGATAAAAACTGAAGGCGTGGACGTCAGTGACATCGGTTAGCGCCGACACCTTTCAGCATCCTCAGCAAAGGACAGGGAGGGCCTCGAAGGTGAACGGCACGAATATCGCAGTAAAATCTTTAAATCCTTCATACACTTTTTTTCGTTATTTGTCCGTCTCTATGTTTCTGACACTTCAAATTAGGCACGGAAAACAAGGCTAAGTTGGATGGATACTGTTCGAAGTGAACTTCCCAAATTTCAATCAATCGTTTTACCTTAATCGAACTCCTGTAACTCTGACTTCAGTAACGTCCTCAAACAATTCGAAGTCCGTTTTCAAACCCCGAAAGCCTGTTCACTTATCCGCACACTGAAGCAAGCAGGACAGCAGGTGGCTCTTGCTTGCACGCTGGATTCGCTCCGCATTGATGTATGTTGTTTGTCAAATACAAGGATGACGGACGCTAGTACTGTGGTTGAAATGACTGCGACCTCACTCCTCAAAACTCGAAGGCTGAATCATTTCGTACGTCGAATTCCACAAATATTAATTCGATTAACAGAAATTTTACATTTCCTGCTGTCTTGCCGGTTATTTTACATTACTTATAAGCGAATTCAGCGGACATCTGTATCCCACCATCTCTGTATCCCACTGGTAACAAAGAATAAATAACATTCCGTCTGGTTATGAGTACATTCTCGAAGCAATAATGGTGACGTAGTGTAGTTGGGCAATCCCTACTGAGCCCCTGTTAACACGAAGGCTTCAGAGGACTGAGTTGGAAACGTCAACCTTACAGAATGTATTAGAAGCTCGCAAGAAGAGGTTGACTGTTAGTCTTGTGGGGTAACGCAATTCTTTCTGAAATCTACCATGGTCTTATTTCATGCATACGTGATCAGCAATCCGATAAAGTGGTTCGGAGTGGCGAAACACACGACGGTGTTGGCACGTTCCAAAACGATATTGTGAATTGGAGCGTGATGGCATAAATAAATATAAATGATAGCTTAGCTATAACACCCCTGAGTGCTCTAGCTGCCACGTAGCCCAAAAGAGGCGCGAGAGTTGAGACTCTGCCAGGTGGCCAAGCCTAGACTGGAGTAGTCGCGATCCCACATAAATAGATATAAATAGTCCTTCCGCTGTAACACCCTTTCGGTGCCTAGCTGCCATGCCACCCGAAGGAAGCACGAGGGACCGGATACTACTAGGTTGCTTAAGCCTAGACAGGAGAAAACGAGAGGAAGAGGTCGGGTTCAAACAGCGAAACTTCCGGTCAGTAAATTCGAGCCGTAATTACTGAGCCATCTCACTCCGAGTAAGGTGCATACAGTCCGGTATTAACATCAACCAATTCCACCTAGCCCAGATGACTGGAGGAACGGACACAACATGCACATGCAAGCGAGGAAATAGTGTCAATTGGCACAGACACCTAACAGCGCCGAACCCAATTCTAGGCGAGTCCTTGTGGATACCGCTTGTGACTTTAGTCTCTGAAGGCGACTTCCAATTTTGATCTCAGAGGTAAACTCCGATCAACTAGGTCTGTGGTATAGTGAAGCCGGTCGCCATGAGCACTTTATGCGGGCCATTTTTCTAAGAAATGCTGGGAATCTTTTAGAATGCTTTCATGAACTTATTGAAACTCATACAAACATCGTGTTTGGCGGACCTAGGACTTACCAATCGTGCTCTTGCAATCAGGAGATCCGTCAACTTGCCACATTGTGCTCGACAGTGTCCCGATCACGAATGTCTTGGTGTAATGCTGTATACTACTGATGAATCACTCGAGTAGCCCATGGTCTGGTATTCGAGCTCCACTCCCACATCTGATGGAAGGTAAAGGTTACTATGGGAATTATAGAACCGGTTCGCAGTGTTCGTTCACAATTGTTTAATAGTCGAAGAACACCCACTAAAGTCCAGGGCGACACTTGGGAAAGTTCAGTTCTCAAAAACAGGTTTGTGCAGATGAGACGTTTACTCTGATGCATAAAAGCTTATTAGCGGTTGCAATTATGACGGCCAGGCTAGTGTTTGCGTACGGATAACCTAACAGCGATGGGCTTTCCCCCTTTCGTTGGCTTTAACGCTAAAGTCTGAGAATGCTCAGGTGATCCAGAAATTTCCCCCAAACGCGCGACTGCTTCGACGTGAAAGTTTCCGATGTGTGCAGATCCGTCGCTACAGATAAAGGAACATCGCGTCTGTGTGTCGCTGGTTTGTTTGCCGCGCCCTGCACATTGGTTACATCATCAATCAAGCTAACATCATTAGTGCATTGTTGGGGAGTGGAGAATAGCCGTGCGGCAACACCCAACACGGCTATGGGATAGTCGATCCGTTTTGAAAATCGTCTACTTATTGTCATCTAACAGTGCAGATGTCATTCTAACTTCGTGAAACTCCACCGCCTGTCCTCGTCATGCAAAGTTCTGGCACAGATCAAAATGCTTCGTTTGATTTACTTTGCGTAAACCCGTGATGATAAACTTTTTGCTCATCAGCAACAGTCGTTCAGTAGATTGCCTTCGGCGCCATTCCCGAAATTGTCAACCCTGCCTCTGGGTGATTTTCCGCACTTCCTAAAATCTCGCGCAAATTTCTATCGGGGACTATGGTAAGCTAATACTGACGACATACAAAGGACGGCTTTAGCCTTCAAAAAGCATTCTGCTCATTTCTAGGTTTTACGCAACCGGAGACTGAAGGTGAACGGCGGTCAGCGCTACATCTGAATTCGGTGGATCAACGCTGCTTGGACCGCCTAGCCCATGTAATGAATTCGCAAGAACATAATACACAAATCCTTTCATGAAAAAATGCTCCCGGTAGATGAACAACAAACCAAGGCGCAAAATAAAACCAAGGATCCTGGAGTAGCCGCGTTGCTGCCGCGGAATCAGCAGCTGTTTCGCAAAGTTGATGCAACCGCTGAAAATGTACGGTATCTTAGTGTTTGCCTCGACAATTCTCTGATGGAAGTCAACAACTCCGCCGGAACGACCGGTCTTGTTTGTTCTCTTTGGAGGATGAGTGTTAAAGGAAAACTTGGTAGGAAATCTGCGTCATGCTGAACTGGTATTTGAGTGTCACTGGCTTAAGTCGATTGCTGAAGATGAAATATTTCAGATCCTTCAATGCAAATATTATGGGGGATCTGGTTCGTCTTTGCCTCGGGTGTGCATTGGCAGATGCATTCGCCGCACACGTGGCGTGCGCCGGTTCGGTCAACAAATTCCCTTTCTGCTATACTCGATTGTGTACCGTGATTGAAGTTTAGGCATCGGACGTTGGTCATTAACCCTAGTTTCGGGGACAGTCCTCACTCACACGTCTTTCAAAAACTGTACGCGGCAAGACTTGCAGTGGAAAATCCAGAAATGGCTGGACAACACACAACACCGACTCTTCCAGAAAATGCGCGCGGATCAGCTGGAAGTAAGCCGTGTTATAACATTCTGTCGATTTGTTGGGTAGTGCCAGGTGCTTATTTTGATGTTTCTTTGCTATTCCAGCCGTCTGCAGTGGACAGCGGCATCGGGATTGCCAGCATGGACATTCTTCCGTCGGACTGGATCCCATATGTCAAATAACTGGGTACATTTTGTATTTCCCCCAAAAAATCATCTGTTTACCAGTTTTTCGTTCCTTCCTTGCGGTCCGTAAGGGGTGATACCGGACCTCGCCCTCATCAGTAGTCGCTGCCTAGTGTTTATATCGGCCACAACGCACTGGGATATACGTGCAATTTTAAAGGCCCATCGTGAGTGGATAACTGCTGAACCAATATGTTCAGGAAACAATGTGCTACGGTGCCGAAGTTGAATGAAGCAGCCCGTGTTTTATATAAAAGGGATGAGGTCTACAGCATTGTTCTTTCAGTTTACTTTTTCAGCCAACACTGCCCATCGATATGCAGTGGTTCCAGCCGTTGCAGTTTCGTTTGCCGAGAATAAGGAACGAATGAAAGCCACGCGTTGTCCACTCTGGCAGGAAGTGAAGGCGGTAGTTTTGATGCAAGGCCACCATTGAGTGCATGACAAAACCATGTCTGTCAGGTCCACTAACCAATAGTTTGTCTCGTCCAGCGGTCCCCATCCAGGGTGGTGGGAGTTTCCAAGGCAACTCAGTTGGCCGCTAAGATCTTGTGGGCTTCGTTTCTAGGTCATGGATTCGTTTCGTCCATGGGGATTGTCGTGAATCACAGAATCGCTGTCCTCTGGTGCTTGCACAACCTGCTTGCAACGCACAAAACAAAGGCCCACTAAGTAAGTATAACATCGGTTGCTGATCAGGCGGCTGTTGATCTGTTCGCCGAGCTTGGCAATTGGCTTGCAGTTGTTTCGTCACCATACCATACGTCACCATACGTCTTCGCATGGTGACGAAATGTTTGCAAGCCAATTGTCAAGCTCGGCGAACAGATCAAGAGCCACCTGATCAACAACTAATAAATTCACCCGAGCCATCAATATTTCAACACACTACTAAGTGTAACATCAGGGGGACCGGCGAGATTATAATATTGGTAGACCAAGTCTATTGGGCTCAGCCGTCTTACAATCTTCGGCAGCTAATTGATTGTAGCCAGGCTTGGGCAACTGTGGATTGCGAGCAATGCGTAACCAACTTGCCTTTTACGGGTAGTATGCTTGAAGTGCAGAACAAGATAGGCGTTATTAGCGCCTTTGGGCTATGTGAACCGTACCTAAGCATTGTTGATGCCACGACACTCAAGTGCGAAATATGAAGAATGTGGCACAAGGAAAAAATGGGTGAATATGTGCTACGTTCCGTCAGTCTATGCAAAACTGAACAAGTACACCAGCCCTTTGATACTTACTCAAGCTGATCCTCAACGCAAGGCCTGAACGCCGTGGTTGCCGTGGCGCTTGGTTTGTTAGGAAGTGCTAAGCCGAAGGTTTGGAACAGTGTTTTCAACAAAAGCAATTGCGACCAGATTACAGAAGCGCAGTATCTGGATGCAATATTTGCATCTGAAAGATTGGAGTAGAATTAGCAAGTAGAGTAGTGTGAAAATGAACATAGCGCCCTTCACCCAGGTTGCGTGAAGGATGCACGGTCGTTTCCGCTGCCGCACGACAGAAAGAACCCACCAGCCAGCTACATATCCAAGAATACACGACAGTTGACAAATATGAACGCGGGTGATGGACAAAACTTACATTCGTCTCTCTAAGTGGCTTTGGCCGTCGCTGCTTAACTGCGACTTATTCTTGTCTACCACAGCTGTTCTGATAACATTCACGGGCGACATTATTCGCGCAAAATTGTCAACTGCTATATCACAGCATCCTTTTAACTCACTACGGATAAAGTGACACAACAAGTGACCAACACCGCTGCAGTTGGTGAGTATCGCACGGAGATGGTGGTAATTACCTCTATTACGCTGAAACGTTGAACCTGCTTGCACTGGGTCATCGTTCTTTGCAAACAAACCACGCGGCCGCCCGGAAGTAAACGACAAAACGTTCAAGCTATCATCATCACAAACAGACCGCCATGAGTCCAAATGCGCGTAAGGCCTCCCAGATACCCTGCGGATCACAAACAGGATTGTCCAGGGGGTGTAGGTTATCGTGCAGCACCAGAACATCATCACTTATTAACTCGATTCTATAGTTTTTCCGAAAATGGTCACGGATTTCCATGGACGACTTAAAACACCTCAGCAAACCAAAGTCCACCCGACCCCATCACTAATTTAGATGGCGGTTGGTAGCATACACTTGCCAATCAGGCCCTCGCAAGTCCTGCGAATGCTGAATGTAAGAACTAACGATTACAAGGCGACCATCCAATTGAACTACACGCGTGAGGGACGGTCTGTAGAAGTCGACGCACCTGAAAAACGCGCATTAGGTGATCATGCGGACAACTGTTAACATATCGACAACGACGCTTATTTGCGTTCCTGTGTGAATGGTCGTGTACACATTTGTAGACCAAGGACGCATGGAAGAGATGGAAAAGCTCTTTACCGGAATTCTGCTCAGACTTTGACGCCGATAATCTGTGTTGACAAGCATAAACTGTGCGTAGCTGGAATTCTCGCGGTTTGAACTCAAATTCCACGAAAGAACGACGCTCGCAGCCGAGGAAGTACTCAAGAATCGGTCTTTTTATTTTACTTTCCTCCAACGAAACGTCCTGTAAACCCCCAAGACATTTAGCTACAATAAAAGTTTACTTGACAAATTTCCAGAGTAGCATGAAGTTGGCATCCGAATAATGGCTGCCAGGCTTCTGACGTTGATGATTTACTGGCCATCTTCAGCATCACGTAGCAGGGACCCAGACGGCAAGGGGAACAAGCGATGAATTGTAGCTTCTTACCGGCTCTTATACCATTCTGACATGAGACTGAAATACTCGCAGCCCGGTTCAGACCGCAAGAGGCTACTCTGATTTAACTTAAAGATAGTCCGATCAAATACCAACCATCTGATCAGTAAACAATGGGAGGTCGTTGTGATGTGGTTAGATAACGGCGTTATCCTGGTTCCACTATTTCTGCAGATTGAAGTTTTTTAAAATTATTTTTATCACGTACCAGGCAGAGGCCTCTTGCTATGCCCTCCCTCGTATTGTTTTCGCCCGCCACTTACAAATCTTAACGATAGTATATTGTCTCATCTGATATGTTCCCCATAAGAAAGAGTGAGCCCTTGTACTTTCGGTTCCCTACCCATGCCGCCTCAGGCGTGACCAAGTCTACTTCGGATAATGCCCACTCTTTGTGTCGCCGTCCCTTTTCCACGAAATTCTTGGTACCCACAAACCTCACCAGTCATGCTCTCATTCTGACTGTAGCTTTATGATCTTGCCTGAAGGTATGCTACCCACTAGTTGGGAATGAACATTATTATTGTTAAATATGACTTTGTCGCCAAATAACGTTGAAATACCGTTAAATAGCCGTTATCTACCCGTCTGAAAGGTTACTTGATGGTTAATCCCCTGCAATGTAACGTGTAAACGTGTTTTACATGTGAAATCTTGAACACTGGCTAAAGC